>JAQFZY010001784.1:0-13950 GCA_034696285.1 Hypogastrura burkilli | reverse complement strand
TTTCCTCCGGTCCTCACTCATTTTGACTTTCAGAAGTCAATTAATAAAACAAACAATATCCACGAGCAAGGAACTGCAGTTGGACGTTTTCGCGTATTTTTTACTTAGAAATAAAAGTTCTACTTACCGCTTACCGCTATACCTTTGAATGAGAAGAGTTGTACTCAATGTGTCAAGAGAGATGGCAGAGAGCAACAAAATGCCATAAGTATGTCCAGCTATAAAGTATAAGTATGTCCAGTAGTATGGCTACTTTACTCCTACTTTTGAATTACTGTTACTCTGCTCTTTCCATTTTCTTATTTTCGTAATATCAACCTGGCTAAACTATATAGGTAGGGTGCCGAAATGTCAGGTAGGCTATAGCCTGCTTAGCCTATGTCTAGAACCGCCTCTGTCAGATGAGTTTCTAGAATGAACTTGTACATTTTTATAGAATGAACTTGCATTTGTTTTGCTTTTACCGTAATACTTACTTTATGAACTTTAATTTGACATGCGCTTGCTGAGGCGAGGACAGTTCTTCAGCTGTACAGTGGATCAGGACTATGGAGAGCGGGTGAGAGCTTTCTCCACCTTCGCCATTTTCTTCGGGGCTGACTTGTGCACTTTCGCCTGGCCGAGTAGTGACCAGTACTATAGTTCACCAGTTGCCCTTTACTAGGGCATGATTAGATAAATCGCCACTTTAGGCCTAACTTCTAGTAAAAAATGAGAAATTTTCTTGTTCCCTACCATACATATTTATATAGAAACTCATATCACGCTTAGCAAAATCCTAACTTTACACAGCGTCTCACACGCTATAAAATCAAACCTCATGAAGCGAAATATTGGATATGGCTCTTGTCACCGGTCTCAACTAAACGTTCAATTATTTCATTAGTTGACTGTTATATATGATCAAAACATTTCTTCTTATTATAACTAAGTCCGTGTAAGAACTTTTATTTTGTATTAATTGTACGTACTCGTATTGCAGGCACATGGCTTGAGAGCATGTTGCGATAGTTTTCCCTCCAAAAAGTTTGAGAATGTACTGAAACTGATCGCCATGCCATCTACGCATCTTAAAGTCTACTGTGACGAAATCTGACTACAAGATATAGGTGAGCGCTGCTATATAAGATCCAATACCAGACCTTCCTATACCGTGCCCTCACTCATGTCATGGATGCGTAGGCATGGTGGTGGACGCAAGAGGAACTCACGGACTAAGATGTAAGAAGAGCCAAGGGAGACACTCTCGACATGGCGCTCTTAATGACATTATTGAACGAGCTTGTTCTTCTTGTCATATCCCCGCCCGCCTCGAACCTCTAGGACTCTTTCGGGCCGACAGTAAGCGCCATGATGGTTTAACTCTGATTCCCTGGTCCAGAGGCAAGTGTTTATTGTGGGACGCGACCTGCGTGGATACCTTTGCCAAATCCTACCTCCGGATCAGCCGGCGCCGCTGCTGCCTTGGCAGAAACCAAGAAAAGGACAAGATACCGAGCTGTTTTGGACCAGTACACGTTCTGCACATTCGCCGTTGAATCCCTTGGTAACTTTGGAAACGCGGCGCGGTCTCTAATGAGTGAGATCGGCGGACGACTGTAAGAGGCAACAGGTGAATCCAGATCTACTGCATTCCTTCGGCAGCAAATCAGTCTGGCTGTACAACGTGGAAATGCTGCCAGTATTTTGGCAAACGGCTCCTCCGTCATCTAAACTAATAGAGATTTATCTACTGTAATGCTAAAACTTACAATGTAAAATGTTGCTGTTGAAAGTTTATTAAAATATTTTTTGATTAACCTGTTGTATTGATTAACCTGATTGTAACGTCTAATTTACGTACCTGTTTGCGCACATACATATTTAATTTTTTATATCTACTGTAGTACAACTTGGCAGATAGTAAAACTCCAACATGTAGCAAGAACATCTGGCAACAGGAAATATAGACACTAATTTGAAAAAGAATATATGGCAACACATTTTTCGTGTTGCCAGATCTTCCTGTAGCCAAACTTTCCCTTTCCCGTCAAAATTATTCTTCTAGGCATCCGTGTACAAACAGCAGGTATGATTACTGTAGACTGATGTATTGCACATGTTTTGAAGCCATATTCAGGGTCCATGTATATGTCATCCGTTGGTGACGAGTCCCGCAACGTTGTTCTTCCTCAAGCTTAAGATCCCTCTGAAACTTCAATGAAACGCGGCGAGTACTCGGTCAACCCGAGTTCACTCGACGACATACCATAATTATCGACAAGTACAGACATATGAGGTCGTCCTGTATGAGTCCCATTAATTTGCATTTATTCCGTCACACACTACAATGTTTATTTAGTACAAGCGGTTCAGATTCTAAAACATTTGGAAACTTTAATGTACCTTCACCTTGTAAACGGTCACAGGGGTCTTCTAAGAGGACATAAATTGAGTACGAATGTGTACACGAATGTTTTGTCAAGAAGAAACTAGTCTCAGGACCTAACCTTCGGTAGCAAACTAAGTTGTTAAAAGTGGTTACATAATCTCGCAACTCCTTTTGTAAATGGCACAGTCGTTAGAGTTTTTTTTGTACCAATCTTCAATGTCCAGAAAATGGCTTTAAGTATTCAAATGCATGGCAAAATCCAAAAAACCTAACTTCAATTATGTCTCAAGGTCACATGAATTAAGGTACCGGCGGGACAGTACCCATCCCAGATAGATAATTCAATCATCTAACTGGTACATGCATTCTAATTTTGAATTTTACCATTTCAAACAGTGTTTCAACTTTCTACCACTTTGCATATTTTTTATCACTTTTTATCGTTTACTGATAAAAAGTGATAAACACGCTAAAAAGTGATAAAACTGGCAGAAGTGCGCCAAAATTGAAACTCAACCCAATATGGAACTAAAATCAACAAATAAGAACTCATTTAATTTTATAGCTTTCGGTTTCAACTACGTTTTCTCTACTACCTATTAACTTTTCAGCCAATTCATTACTACAGGAGTCCGTTAGCCTCATCTAATTATTGTATCCCGAAACTAGCCTTCAAGAAACATGTTATTGCTAGATGCATAAAAATAAGTGAAAGTGTCAACCCTCTAAAACTGATCCACGGATAGCCCTTACGTACCACCACAAGTCAGACGGCTCACACGGTAGAAGCCACTCTGTCTGTATCTGTGCACTTTATTCATGCAGTTGCCGATGCTATTTTGATTCTTTACAACATTACCGACCTAATTGACACACCGCGCTAGTTTACAGTATTTATTTTTCCACTCTCTTAACCTACCCCACCTCGATTTTTCCTTAAAAAAGTTTTTATCACTTTTTATCAGCAAACCCCTCGGATAAAAAGTGATACAAATACACGTTTCATCGGGGTGATATTTATCACTTGGTAAATACTCTAAACACTGACTTCAAAGACTTTAGAGCAAAGTTTCCAAATGTTTCCATGTGGCAGACCCGAAAGTTAAAGGCGGACGACGGACGGACGACTTTTATGTTTCCGAAAACTTTCGGAAACTTTGCTCTAGAACCTTTCTAATGGCGAAAAATGAATTCTAACGACTCCCATTTACAGAATTAACTGTTCTATTTGGGACAGTAAGTTTCCCGCCGGTGGCGGATGTCATATAGCCATGGGACACAACTAAAGTTCAGAATAGGGGTAATTTCCACTCCACCTGCAGTTGAATTTTTTCATCGTGATTTCTAAAAATTGAGAGCCTAATTAAACATTCTAACGACTGTACCATTTAGAGAATTAACTGTCCTATCTGGGACAGTACGTTTCCCGCCGGTTGCATATGTCATATAACGATTGGACACAACAAAAGATTAGAATAGTGGAATTTGCACCTGCACTTGAATTTTTTCATGAGGATTTCTGAAAAATTGAGAGCCTAATTAAAAATTCTAACGACTGTCCCATTTAGAGAATTAACTGTTCTATCCTGGACAGTAAGTTTGCCGCCGGTGGCGGATGTCATATAGCCATGGGGCACAACTAAAGTTGGAATGGACGACTGGAATGGAATGGGACGATTGGAACAAAATAAAGCCCCGCCCTAACACACCGCGAAGATTGACAGACGGATGGACAGATATGTTATGAATGATTGGTTATTCCGAGTCAATATGAAATGCGTTATTCAATTCTCTGGCAACAAAATGCAATCGCTAACAATCAAAAGGCTCTTATTGTAGGGACTATGCTTACTGTGAGCGACCAAAGTGTGAAGCAAAATTCACGTTACATTTGTATTAAAGCCAGAGTTTAATGAAGATACAATCGTTGAAGTCAAGTAAATAATGTCTTACAATTTTCTTACTGTTTAAGGAGTTAACTAATAACGGGAACGTGATACAAATATTCAGCTTGAAGAAGCATACGTTTTTTTTTGGAATTCAGTACCGTCGGAGAATTCAATCACGATGGTGATGGTAATTATTTTCGACATTTAGCTAGAGAGAGAATGCTAAAGCTGCGATGAGAGGAGAATACCCTAGTGTGTACAGAAGGGAGTGTTTTGGGTCTGCCGAGTGTTACTTTATGATTTCTCTCATGATTTGACGCCTCCGTGACCCAGCGGCGGAAGGACATCCGGGGTCATGTGGACCACACCAGGTCATGCGACATCAAAATGACCGTATGGGCCGGGGGATCATGAATACAGTTGTCAAACAATTTCAGGCCTACTGGTGACCCCACGACACCGCGGTGACCCGGACAGGTCACCGGATTAGTTAGCAACGGATTCGGATGCCCCAAGCAAAGCAGGGTCATATGCTAGTAATTAATTTTTGATTTTGACTCATGGGGTCACGTGGTGACCTCGAAGATATCGCCCACGGTCAACCCGATCACACCAGGTCGGCATCAGAATGACCGGGGATCATTAATACAGTTGACAATGCAGTTTTCAGGCCTACCGGTATCCCCACCACCCCCAGGTGACCTGGTAGGGTCAACCGAGGCGAATTCGAGTTAGCAACGGATTCAGATGCCCCAAGCAATCCAGGGTCATATGCTAGGAATTAATTTTCGATTTTGACTTACGGGAGCCACGTGTTAACCTCGAAGAGGTCACCCGGGGACATGCCGACCACACCATATGACATGTGACATATCAAAATGACCGTACAGATATGGGGATCATAAATACAGTTGAGAAACCACTTTGCCGGCCTATCGGTGACCCGACGATCCCGGGGCGACCTGCAAGTATCGCCCGAGGTCAATTTGAGTTAGCAACGGATTCGGATACACTAAAATACACAACTAATCTCTTTCAAACCTTTTTTAAAAATCGTTAAATTTAAATATATAAACAAACAATGGGGTTGTTGTGTGTTCATTTTCAACACAAACAATGTTGTGATTCATTTCACTGTAGTGATTCATTTCCCTGTAGTGATTCATTTCACTGTAATGATTCGTTTCACTGTAGTGATTCGTTTCACGGTAGTGATTCGTCCCACGGTAGTGATTCATCATTCCGTGTGGCACGTAGGGCTACACGCATGAGCTCGTAAGAGCACTTATTATTGTCAGAGTGCACGCCAGTCCACATGCACTCTCGCTTTCTTGCCTTTGAGTCAGGCCATCCTTCAGGGGCCTTTCGGTCAGTAGCCCTTAGAGCCTAATCGGCTCTGCGGCCTACTACAAGAATACGCCTCCTTTTTAGTCTGTCCACGGCTCGTGGACTCATCACTAGTTGTAGGGATAGTGCTAGTTCTTCTTTCGGGACATCTCCGTTCGGGCCTTCTTCATCATTCGGATCTACCCTCATCTTCGAAGCCCCCGTCGTCATCTGTAGTCCCTGTTATCAACTCATCTCTCCGCATCTCTCCGCCTCGTCCTTCTTCGTTAGAAGATGCGGAGGATCTTTCAGTTTCTCTGAAGATCTTCGGCTATCATCCGGGACACGCCACTTCTACTCAACTCACCGGGTGATGTAAATAATTTTATTTCATATATTACTAGCAAGTTGCCCGTCATCCTATCCTCGGTATCGCCGATTTTCTTCCGAAAACTGGGTGAAAAAACGGAATCCGCCCCCGGCGCCGTTTGTCACAGTGCTAGTTACTGTGGCTCATACTGCAAAGCATACCTCGTTCACCCAATCATCCATCGCAATCATCCTTTTCCGCATTCTCTCGCTTATTTTTGCAAACGAGAGGACGGGGCGTAGAATTGGACAAGGTGACCAATTTGTCAAACCACAAAAAGTGGACAACGGAAAATTTTCTCTAATTTACCATTTTAAGTAATTGTTCGACCATGACAGGTCGTCAAGGTCACCCATCACAGGTTTGCAATGTTTTTTCTTACTCACATTTGTTTGCTTATGTCATTACCTTTTTTGTCATTTATGCTTTCTCAACAATTGCAATGTCGTTGGTAAGTATCTTTAAAGTGTTTTTGCTCGAGGAAGATCTCCAAAATTTATAGAATTCAAAATTACTGCTCGCAATCCTCGTTCTGGCCGCAATACTAGCGGTTCTGAGCACACATCATATACATTTTGAATCTACTCTTCCTGCTGGAAATCTCAACCCTACAGTTCCTCCAGTAATTCCTCTTCCACCTGGCGTCCCAGTTCCCCCTGCCGTTCCAGTTCCACCTGCAGTAGTGGAGCCGACTACAGCACCTAAACCCCCGGCAGCATCGCAACCTACAGTCGTAATTCCATCTTACGCTCGGCTTCAATGTTCCACCCCACTCTCACCATCTCCAATCCGTTACATCGACCAACTCCAATTCAATAGCCCGCTCCTTCAACCTCAACATCAACCACCTGCTGGTATGGATATTTCACGTTACTGTACTCCGCTTTACCACCTCGTAAAGATATTACGTCGTTTCGACGGTATGGCCGACCCTGTCGAATTTCTAAGTAGATATAAAAGGGACCTACTACAACATGGATACGATGCAACTGATGCTATTGAAAATCTTGATCTGATCCTCGATAGAGATGCAAAGTGCTGGTGCGGAACGCACTCTTCAAAAGAATTGGACCCGAAATCCGTCAACCAGGCACTAAGGCAAATGAACTCTTTCTTTGAGTATCCACTGAGTTCGTTAAATATTTCAACCCTGAAAACCGCAAGAGTGCCCACAAGAAGAAACACAAAGACTGTATATACTAAAAGGGCGATAACCCTCAAACATACGTCAGCACGAAGCTTGAGTGTCTCCGAAACCTCTCATCCACAATGAACAACCGTGACATCGTTCGAAAACTCATTTCTGGCCTCCCTATTGACTGGCAGCATCTGTTTGCGGTGCAGCAAATCGAGAATCACATAGAGTTCCTGTAGAGTTTAAACAACTTGACCGACGCTTATGCCAAGGCTTTACAATTCAATTCAAACTTTAATCTTAATGCAACACCGGCATTAGTGAAACCGCATATTGTTTCTGCAATCATACCACAACTATTGTCTCTTCAGGTTGACATTGATAAGTTGAAGCAGAAGGTTGACACCGAACGGCAATTCACGTCCCGCTTCGCCTCCTATAAGCCGCAACAACGTCTACAATCGCCTACAAATGTATGCAAACGCTATGGTCAAAGAATCTGGGAGTGTCCAAAACCAACATGCCTTTTGTCGGTGTTGAACAAACAAAGATCAGAGAACAGATCACAAAGCCTCAACCCTCGGTCCTCTCACAGGCATCAACGTATAATTCGACCGCAGACCCCCACACCTTTACTTCCTTTTACACAATATTCTCAAGCTTTATTATACCCTGTCGTCCTAGAACAAGCACTTGCCAAACCAACTGTACATAAGCGTTTTCAGCCAGCGAAACCATGCGTTGCTCTCTATCTTCCGGAACTTACACTCAGCGCTCTCGCAAATTCAACACAAATTTCTTCGGATTCCAAACAAACTACTCGCTCGGTTTATCTAGACCCACTGGAATCTCAACCTGCATGTGTAGAAAGCGACACGTCATTCGATTATGATCCTCAGTTAGAAGTAACGCATGAAAACATACAGGCATTCCTTTCAAAGCAACAATTTCATCACACTCCTCCCTCAGAAACAGGAGCCACTATTGATTCCATCGCTAGCCTTGGTACAACAATACCTCATGTCGTCCTCAAGACTCAGATCAACATCGATTGCGTCCAACATTAGGTACTCATCGACACAGGAGCTTCTATGTGTGCTGTCTACCCTGATGTCCTCACATCTACAAATGTTGTCTCCCGTAGAAAGTTTCCTCCCGTCCATTTCAAGCTTTCAGTGGGAAAATCCAACTGTGTCAAAGAAGTTGTCAACATTTGTTTCCAATTGAACTCCACGCTCTTTACTTGGAAATTTTGTGTCGTTCCAGGCCTTTCAAATCACTTAGTCCTCGGCATGGACTGGCTTAAAGCCAACCACGCACTCATCGACTGCAACACGGAGCAGCTAAGTTTTCCACAGATTCCAAACAGTTTTATTTCTGCTAATTCAGATCTTCCGAAAATTCAACGTCTTTCTATGAACACCGATGTCAAACTCCCTGTTACGCTTGTTTCCGAAACTCCGGTTCACAGTCCTGCTACTCTGGCTCCAAAACTTGAATTCCTAAACAAGATCAAGGAATCAGCTTTAACACAAGCACAACCAGCCCGGTCAAGCTCGGATAAAAAGCAGAAAGGATCGATTCTGCGTTTTAAGAAACGCATACCTCGAGACAAGACAAACAATGCCTTCATAATCAAGTCGTATATTATTCCACCATACACATTCAAACGAGTAGCATTCTACTGCTCCGAAAGAACAACGATGCAGACATCATCCTGAACGCTGATCCAAAACTTCAAGACTTAAAGCGAATAGCCATCGGTAACAACTTAGTCTCAGTAACGAATGGTTGTGCCTATACTTGGGTGACTAACTTAACCAACCGTCAAGCTCCACTTGTACGAAACACTGTTATTGTTACTTTTGAGCCTCACAGCCCAGAAACTCCACCTTTGACCATGTCTGAAATAGCCCAGCGTTACTACAAAAGTTTACTCGAGGAAACGGACGAATCTGACTCCTACTCACCGGAATTATGTTCTTTGGAAACCTCTGATCGCACCGCAATACTTTCGAAAATCACTGAATTCCAAATTGGTTCTAAAGTATCACCCGAACAAATGGAAAC
The DNA here is from genome assembly GCA_034696285.1 of Hypogastrura burkilli. NCBI lineage: Eukaryota > Metazoa > Arthropoda > Collembola > Poduromorpha > Hypogastruridae > Hypogastrura > Hypogastrura burkilli. The sequence continues at coordinate 4,789 of JAQFZY010001784.1, read as the reverse complement.
GATTCACGATCTTCTTGAACGCTACATCGATGTTTTCTCTTTCTCTCCCGAGGAATTTGGTAAAGCATGCGGTGCCACTCACAAGATTGACGTCGGTGACGCAAAACCAATAAGACAGCGAGCTTACAGAGTCTCTCCACGTGAACGTCAACTTATTCAAGAGAAAGTGAAAGCCCTTCTAGATCAGGATCTTATCGAACCATCAAATTCCCCATGGGCATCTCCTGTGATTCTTGTAGCCCAAAAGGACAAACATCGTTTCGTGGTGGACTACCGAAAAGTCAACGCAGTTACCAAGAAAGACAGCTAACCTCTCCCACGCATTGATGATAACCTTGACCGACTTTCCGGCGCTAAGTACTTCTCCAGCATGGATTGCGACACAGCATTTCACCAAAAGCCTGTAGAGGAATCTGACCAGGAAATTACAGCATTCATTACACCGGATGGACTCTACCAATATAAGCGGATGCCATTTGGGTTGTGCAACAGTCCGGCCTCTTGGCAGCGGCTTATCGACAACGTTTGAAATGGTCCATAGCACTGGTTTATCTTGACGACACAGTTGTATTTTCGAAAACTTTCGAGGAACACATAGAGCATCTCGGTCTCATCTTTGAAGCCTTTCGTGCATCTCGTCACACTCTGAAACTATCAAAATGCATCTTTGCGAACCACGAGCTAGAATTCCTCGGACACGTCATCTCAGAGGAAGGAATCCGTGTAAACAACAAAAAGATTGACTCCCTCGCACAAAGGAAAGCCCCGACTACTGTAAAAGGTGTTCAAGCATTTATTGGATTTTGCTCCTACTATCGGAAATTTGTACCTAACTTCTCAAAAATTGCTCAACCTCTAACAAATCTATCTAAGAAAGACATACCCTTTGTTTGGGACGAAAAATGCGAAGCAGCTTTCCAAGAACTAAAAAGAGCTATTGACGACGCCCCCGATTCTTAATTATCCAGTAGATGACGCCCCTACCGAAATCCACGTCGACGCAAGCCTCGTTGGATTCGGCGCAACAATTCAACAGACACAGCACGGAAAACCCCGGGTCATTGCTTACGCTTCACGCTCCACAACACCAGCAGAGAAAAATTACGCTTCTACAAGGCTCGAAATGCTTGCCATGATTTGGGCTATTGAAACCTTTCGACCGTATATATATGGACGTCTCTTCAAGGTAGTAACTGACCATCAATCACTCTCGACACTGGTAAACGTCAAGGACCCACACGGATATCTTTACCGTTACTGCTTACGTCTCCAACCTTACGACTTTCAGATTATTTACAAGCCAGGGCGTCTTCATGTGGATGCAGATTACTTGTCTCGTCATCCAGTCAATTCAATACCTCCAGATACAGACTGTAATGACCTCGGAGGTAAGTTGTGCTCCACGCAGATCAGTCGAATTAGGCGGAAACTCACTGACAAGAACATGTCACAGCTTCAACTTGAAGACAAACAACTTAAACCCGTCATTGATTGGCTCAAGAATTCCGACACCGCTTGTTTGACATCGCCTCGAAAGCCTCGTTGTCTGGATCACTACCAAATTAAAAATAACGTCCTTTACCGAGCAAATTATGAGGATTTTGGACAATTATGGCGACTTTGCATTCCGCGACCACTTTACAAGGATATATTACGTGAGATACATGAAAGCTCCGCTGGACACCTCGGTTTTGTCAAGTCTTGGCATATACTTCGATCCAGATACTATTGGCATAATATGTACACGTACGCATTCAAGTTCTCTCGAGCCGGTCATATCTTTCAAGTGTACAACCGGCCCACCAGTCTTCCGCTAGGATCCAGCCATCCAGTTGCTCCTCCGAACACGGCTTTCCACACTATTGGCATCGACTTCATCGGTCCATTTCCGAAAAATAACAAGGATACCTTCGTGTTAGTCATAGTTTGCCACACAACCCGATACATAGAGGCTTGGCCGTCACCAAAGCAGACTCCCGAAACGCAATTAAAATCTTGGACAAGTTCTTTGTTCACAGACATTCTTGGCCCAAGCGTATCGTCCTCGACAAAGGAGCCGCATTTACTTCAGCTGACTTCTCAGAATTTGCTCGTAATAACAGCATTGAACTAGTCTTTGCCCCTGCTTATTATCATCAGTCGAATGGAGTTGTCGAAAGACACAACGGTACAATAAGGGCTCTTATCTCAAAACACGCACTTGGAAACCATAAAGACTGGACTGTGAATCTGCACAAAGTAGTTTTCAATATCAACACCACCGTACATGCTACCACCAAATACATGCCTTTCTTCCTGGTGCACGGCCGATACCCACATCTGCCTCTAGATAATTTGCTTCCGGTCCTGCCTGAATCTATTGATGACAACGACTCCCGAATGGCCGAAAAAAGAATACAACAGGCTCTTCCCATTGCTATTTCCAACACCGTTCGAGCTCAGGAGGCGGCACGAGCAACCCATGACGCTCGCCATAAATCAATCACTTACTCGCATGGTGATAAGGTATACATACTACCGTGACAAACGCACAAAGAAAGGAGACGTCCAGAAGTTTCGACATAAATGTAGACTTCAACCATACACTGTGCTGAAACACAAAAACGAAACCACAGTCGAGTTCGTTCATCCATTACCACCCAACAGAATCGTCACTGCTCACGTCATCGACACTAAACCGGTCAGATCCTTGTCGCAAGATTCCAGTTTTAATTCTGATTCTGATTCTGATTCTGATTCTGATTCTGATTCTGGCACTGATTCTGACTCTAATTCTCACGACACCGCTCAACAACAGTCATCCAGTGTTGATTCTCACACCGAAACTGCTCAATCACATTCTGATCAACCTTATTCACGCAGTCCCCGTACTAATTACCCTATAAACACGTCTACCGTACGCGCTATTCCACGAAGCCGTGTGAATTCTACCCTGTATAATGTGTCCTCTTCTCAAACTTCGGCCTCTCACCCTCTCTTGCTTGATTCTTCCGAACTACCGAGCCGCCGCCAGCGTCTAGTCCGCACACGTCGTCCGCCAGACCGTCTTGTATACAATCATCCTACACCAGCAGCAGGACGTCGCCAATGGAAAAGACTGAACCCAGACAACGTTGAACGTCTCCACTTAAGCTTGGATCGACGATGATGTTTCCATACCCGACGTTCTGAAGGCTGGGGACCAGCCTTTTTCCAATCCCCGGAGATGTCAAAGTGCACGCCAGTCCACATGCACTCTCGTATTCTTGCCTTTCAGTCAGGCCATCCTTCAGGGGCCTTTCGGTCAGTAGCCCTTAGAGCCTAATCGGCTCTGCGGCCTACTACAAGAATACGCCTCCTTTTTAGTCTGTCCACGGCTCGTGGACTCATCACTAGTTGTAGGGATAGTGCTAGTTCTTCTTTCGGGACATCTCCGTTCGGGCCTTCTTCATCATTCGGGTCTACCCTCATCTTCGAAGCCCCCGTCATCTGTAGTCCCCGTCATCTGTAGTCCCCGTTATCATCTCATCTCTCCTCATCTCCTCTTCTTTGTTAGATTATTTAAGTTTAGTCCAAAATGTCCTATCTCTATAACACAGGGAATGTTTATTTTGGCGCAAACGAACGTAGGACCATGGTCTCACGGCTCTGGACTCAACTTTTTGCGTAGACTCTAAAAACCCCGTGCTCGTTCCCTTGCAAATGAATCCTTGACCCCTTCCAGGGGGGGACATAGTTGGTCAAAAATTTGACTGGTTTTGACCAACGAAAAAATTTCATTGGTTGACCTTTTACGAAATTTTCAAAAACTAAGGCATGCAGCACATCAAAATTTCTCTATGCAACTCGGCATCACAAATAACTGATGCAACACGTGATTTGACCCCACCGGTGACTCCCCATGAACCCCTACCGGTGACCCCAAGGTCAACCGAGGTCAATCCGACTCGATCATGACATGTGACACATCAAATTGACCAAAATTCCTTACTGAGTGTTACTTTATGGTTTTACCCATGACTTGACACCTCCGTGACCCACCGGTGCCCCCGGAAGGTCACCCGGGGTCATGCCGCCAAAAAATCTCATGTGACATATCAAAATGATCGTACGGGCCTGGGTATCATGAATACAGTTGTTAAACCAGTTTTCGGACCTACCGGTGACCCCACGACCCCGCGGTGACCCGGAAGGGTCGCCCGAGGCGAATTTGAGTTAGAAACGGATTCGAATGCCCCAGGTCATGCAGGGTCATATGCTAGGAATGAAGTTTCGATTTTGACTTATGGGGGTCACGTGGTGACCTCGAAGTGGTCACGTGGTGACCTCGAAGTGGTCACCCACAGTTCACCCGACCACACCAAGGCATGTGACATACCCAAATGACTGTACGGGCCTAGGGATCATGAATATAGTTTACAAACCAGTTTTCAGGCTTGCTGGTAGCACCACGACCCCAGGGTGTACCGGAAAGGTCGCCCGAGGTGAATGTGAGTTAGCAACAGATTCGGTCATATGCTAGGAATGAATTTTTGATTTTGACTTATCTGGGTCACAAGGTGACCTCAAAGTGGTCACCCGGGGTCAACCTGACCATATTATGTCGAGTGACATGTCAAAATGACCGTATGGGCCTGGGAATCATGATTACAGCTGACTAACCAGTTTTCCGGCCAACCGGTAGCCCCATGACCCCGGTGTGACCTGGAAGGGTCGCCCTAAGTTAAAGTTAAGGTAGTGATTCGTTTCACGGTAGTGATTCGTTTCACGGTAGTGATTCGTTTCACGGTAGTGATTCGTTTCACGGTAG
>JAQFZY010001783.1:0-13955 GCA_034696285.1 Hypogastrura burkilli | reverse complement strand
TTTTTTTACATCATCTGGACCAGGACCTTCTGAGAAAGCCAATTTGAAGTAATTTCTCACCTTGAAGGCATATTTGTCATTTTGGCTGTCAGTTGTCAGACTGACGACGCCGGCCGTCTGGTCTGTCCGTAATAAGCCCAATCATGCTTGTTATGTACTGAGAGGTGGAACTAGGACAGTCACGCTCTTCTATTAGGATTTAATTGAGTCACTCTATGTACTCCGTATATTTATTTAATGAGTCTCGGCCTGATCAAAGATTTGTGTTATATTAGGCAGGATGAAAATGTAGGTCCTCCTGGAGAGCTTAAGCGCTTGCACGGTTTAAATCCATACTTCCTTTCTTCCTACACGAACGACTGGCATCAAAGGGTTGGAATAATTTAGCCCTTAATACAGATAGTTATGAATTATGATGTAAATTGGGAATGAAAGAGTTACAGCCCTGCATTCTGCATTCCACAGGGTTTTTATGGCATGAAAAGTTATAGCTTCTTTCATACTCTTGCTATTACGATTTTGGAGTCCAGTCGTCGGAGCAAGTATTAATTGCATTAGTCGAGCTGCATTTTCTCAAGGTCTTCGCCAATTTCTTTAAAGCCAGTTGAGCCTTCCAACCGGTCACGTTTAGTGCCGATGGGGTTACGTAAAAGGAATCAACGTAATTACAGTTTTGAACTTTTTTTTTTACACGTCCGCCTTTATAATTTCAACGAACACTAAAATGTTCCCTATGATTCTGAATGAAAAGTCTGACTACCTTGGTCCGGCCTTTCCCCAGTCAGTCCGTTGTGACATAATGACTCAGAAAGTCAGTGGGTGGACGTTATGAAGAATGGAGGGGGTGGAGCCAAAATCATAAGAAAACGTTCCCACAGGTTATGGCGTAAGTAATGCTTAAGTGATGGGATGCTTGGGAAAGGTGTGTAAGAAGAGGGTGATGTGTGATTATAATCTATAATGGTGATCGGTGGGACTTTCATGCGATTTGTATGACTCGAATCAGAGGAATTCCTGTAAGCTCCACAACATCGCTTCTTAGCGATTGGACATTAGCGAATCTCGCATTTTTCGGTACTCTTTTCCAAGAATGTTGAATTCCACAGGCGTATTTATTTTATATTGAGGAGGCCTAGGCCTACTAAAATGAAGACTATTTAATGATGATGATGATTTGGATGTTTGGATGATGGGCCGAAGTCTCATCTTTTTCTTGAATTAGCCTTAAGGCATGCAATTTTTTTTTCATTTTTCCACTGACCGCAACTTTACCCTTGTGCATGTACATTTTGCATAGTACATAGATGGGATACGGACCCACATAACATATAATTATTAGTGTGCCTGAGAGAAGACGTTGGACTATTCCCTGGCGTGTTCTATTCCTCACTAAAGTATTTCAATTATATGTGGAATTTGTGGATAGCAAAATTCCTCCTCCGCATCCTAACCACGGGAAGGAAGTTAGGGGGCAGTTTTGTTTTTAAATCACGGAAATTGTCCGCTGTCGTAAAGCTCGGCACGGATCTGTGTAATAGTAATAAATCAAATTTTGCCATTTCTAATTTGCACTTGATATTTAATTCAGTACGATCATCGTACTACGATGCAAAGGATTTACGTGTTGAATAAAATACATTTAAAAAAGTAAAACTCATTTAACAGGGCGTCGTAGGTTAGATTAGTTTTGAACATTTCTACTTGAATATCCTTAATTGAAAATTCGAGGTGGCAAGGTCATTTTTTGTTGATACTGTAAATATAATATTATACCTTCTAAGGAACTAGAACTATATTTTTTCCTCTTACATGCACTGGAAGCTGCATATTTTTACTAAATCTATACTTTCCTGGTTTCCCACAGGCTCCTCTAAATATTGGTACTAATCCGAGCCGGACTATTGGCATAAGATGGATCCAACCAAGAATCCAGTTGATCCCAATCGGCCAGGCGGAGGGAATCCTCCTGAGCCAGGGACAAGCTCAAAGGCAAAACGGCCAGCGTCCATCACGCCGAGAAAGGTAAACACTGTGTATATGTATGGAAATACATAATTGGTATCTTTCTTTATTTTTTTCAAGTAATAATGAATCTAGTATTTAAAGTGTGAATTCGTTAGTCCAGTCACGCAGGTTACCTAGTTTAATACCATGGCTCGAAATATAATGGTCTTAAATGCAAGCAACTAGAAGTCCTTGACCCCATGTTCCCTGACCTGTCTATTCCGACTGTTTAGTCTGTAATTATATGACTTCATCCTTTATTCTGATCCGGTTTTGTCCCATCATTTTTGTGTAGAACGTAATAATGATTGACGGGATTTTTTTTTAAATGAGAGAACCGGATATTTCTATTCCTAGACTTGTTCTTTGGTAATGTATAGACGTATAGGTAATACAGTTAACTGCATTGTTGGCTTAAGCCTACCTTGAACTGTGTATTAGTATTATTCTGATGAGCTTTTTTTAAAACTGGTTTTTCTGTATTTTGGAAAATAAGATTGGGTCTAGGTCTAAAGTTTCGATTTTGGCTCTTGGCAAAATAACTTTATGATGTCGAGTTGACGCGACCTATCCACTCGAAACTTGGCTGGAGTTCGGAAGTTCTGAAATTCCGGCCTGGGAACTTGATGACAGAGGATTTCGGATTTATGATATGATGACCGATTTCCTGTGGTATAATGTTACATGTTACATTCATCCATAGTTAACATGTTTGTTTGAATGGACAAATGTTTCTGTTTAATATTCAATTCATCCCATCACCCCATGCCCATGTTCCTAGTGTCTACTTATTCTTGACTCTTGGATCATGTTTCAGAGTATTGACAACGACTCGGCGGCGGAGTCCACGTTCCTTTCGGAAATGGTTGCGGAGTTCTCAACGGTGAAGCATGGGACATCTCCGAGTACTAAACCTGAGAAATTCGATATGGGCCTCGTTAGTACTGAGCAAGATCCGACTCTGGACTCCAAGCGCTTTGATGAGCGTGATTTTCAGTGTAAGTAAACTCAATTATAAAATAAGCGCGTTACAGTGCCTAGTTCCCGGTAGGTACTCATCAGTTTGACTTACCAGGGCAAGGACTAGCGTTACCGGAATCAGTGGAGTGGTACAGGTGCGTTGTGCACGTGTTTTTGTTGACAGTCTAGTTGAGAATGGAGAATTCAGGTATTTCTTGTTTGACATACCGTTAAAAGCGTGAATAATATAATCCCTTCCTGTCTCGCATACTTCTCATTTTTCATAAGCCTGAATTAATTGACATTGATTTAATTTAATTAACAATAACAATACCAGCGGGTATGGAATTCGTACTCTACCAGCCTGTACTTCAAACTTCAACGTATTGTTTGTTTAGGCCCGATTTATCCATAATAGCCTGTTTAATATTCTTTTACTAAGGATAATTACTAGGCTGGACTGTAGAGTAAATGCACAGGTAGTGTTATTGATTAACGGCATTTTCTTCCTCATTGTGCCAAATCCAAGAATTTACAGCGATACACAATACCTTGTACATTATTGTTGACATTTCCTACATCCTGTCCCCGTGCCTGACTGCTCGAGCTGTGCCAGGCTTATGTATCTATAAGTAGTCCCGCATAATTTCGATTTTTCTTAGTATAGCTTGGACTCTATTACGCAACCTTCGATCTTCGTTGTAACTTATCAATTACTTGATAGCCTAATTTTCATTACTTCCAGCTCACCGACGGGAGCATTTCCCACAGACTCATCTTCCGCTCCGACCCGTCCACTCACGAACTAATATGAAGAAGAAACTTTCGGCCTCGAACGTCAAGGACACCGTGGAGGTTCAGGTGGGAAAAGCTTTTGGAATTGTCGTGCCGGCTCAATTGAAACCTGCCCCGGAAGAGCATGACGAGAATGCCCCGCTGCTCCAATCCCCGTAAGTCAATAGAACTTGTTTTGCTGCTAAATTGAAAAATATAGGCAATACTATGTAGTTACTTATCAGACATGTTTCGTAGCAGCCATGCTTATTTGTTGGTAATAAGAAACTTGAGAATTCAATTAGCAAGAAAATTGGAAGCTTGGGAGTTGCATGTTAGGGTATATTTTCGCCAAATTAGATGAGCTATATTTGACCGAGGTTCGGAGTTAGGATGATTGAGGTAATGATGAACATGACCTTATCGGACCTCAGCCAACCCAATAATTGGAAACTTATGTCACAGCAACTCAGAACACAATGATAAGCATGCAGCGAGAAGGTAGTTTGGAAGTAGTACCGGGATCAAGGGTGGGCGCACATGCCGGGTATATTGCAAATTGCTTTTTCGGGTCGGGTTTAAATAGCTGGTCCTTGGGCTTGGGTCGAATTTTGTTCCCTCCAGGATTCTCAACTGTTAACTACTCCTCGGTTCTATTCAGAATTTGGTTGGAATTTAAAACATTTTAGGTCTCGTATATTAGGATAATTTATTTCATTCAAAGATTACCCTACGCACTCAATTTTCAACAGTAATCGTTTTTAACCTCTTCGGACTCAACTTAGAGTAGCCTGACTTAATCTCAACTTAATCGTTAAAGTAATACATTGTTCTAATGTTATCCAGTTTCATCCCAACTAATTCGAAAAAAAGCGCGCTGGATATCTTCTATTTTCATCTATTTATTTTAGAAAATCTAAAGTTCCTAAACCGGTTTCAACTGTAACTGAAGGGCCGACGACTTTGTTTGAAGAGGTTATTGATTTTCCGTCGAAGAAAGTTCAATTTGAACTTGGTGGCTCTCCGTTTAACGTTGAAGCTGGTGAACCCATAGCTGAGAAGAAGCATTACAAGTAAGTTTCGCTTTGTTTGAATTACGTACCTATTATATCAAATGTGTATTAAAACAGGACCGCCAAGTACGAAGATCCGCAGCGACGTTTGCGGCCAGGATCGGAACTAAAGAACGACCCGAACCTAATATCCATACTTCAAGGGATCGAGGCTTCTGAAATGGCTGACGTTGACATGGATGATCTTGCCAGTACGGGTGTAACCGATTCCTTACTTTGTCTGAGTATTAATATTTTGTTCTTTACTTTACGGTAGGTCATCGTTTTCATGATAACAAGGGATTCCGTCGTCATCGATTCTATGCCAATAAGGAACCAGGACAAGATGATATTGCTGCAGCTAAAAATCCCGACTCCAAGTATGATCACCAGCCTCATGAAGTAGGACCCGCATTTCTTCGTATTAGGCTCAATGAATGTGTCAAGCTAAATTCTGACTTTTATCCCCGTAAGGTATTTGTTGAGCTTGACATACTTTCTGGACAAGGTGATGAGCGGGAATGGAAGGAGACGGCCCGCTGGATCAAATATGAGGAAGACGTCGAAGAAGGGGCTGACAGATGGGGAAGGCCTCACGTGGCGTCTCTCAGCTTTCACTCGCTTATCAACCTCACGGGTCTCCTTGAGTCAGGTACACTACATCTTATGCTTTTACTGTGTAACTTGCTTTCTCCTGTGATAACATATGACATATTGATCCACACAATTGTTTTTTAAACAGGCGTCGTATTGTTGGATCTCGAAGAGCGGGACCTGCCGGGAGTCGCTTACCGGGTAGTCGACCAAATGGGCATTGACGACTTAATCCTCGCCGAGGAGAAAGCAATGGTGATGAGGTCCTTGCTCCTCAAGCATAAGCACGTTGAGAAGAGCGTCTGGAATATTGGACTCAAGAGAAATTCGGGAAGTTTGACCAGTCTGCAGGTAACATATTCGAAGCAGGCATGGCTTAAGATCTGGTTCTTTTGGGGATTAACATCAGTACATTTGGAAATAGCCTGTAGGCGACGACCGAAGCCGCCCAGCAGGTTCCAGAGTTCTTGATTCCCGGCTGCTTCAAAGACGAAGTAGCTCCGGAATGCGACTCCTCCAGCAAAGCTCTGTTCCTGCCCAGCTGAGCTCGGCAAACAAGGAGTATCAGACTAACAGGAGCGGAGGCCTGTCGTCTCCTACACATGTGGCTGTAAGTCTGACCGCTTCTGTATTTAATTAGGAGCTACATTTCAGCTTCGCTCAACTCCGTGTTTTCACAGCTGGATATGACCAAGGGGTCGGGGTTCTGTACTTCTGCGGACAACTTGAAATGGTCAAAACAGGATACAGACATTATGAGACGAATCCCAACAGACTCCGAAGCGTCAATCGTCCTGGTTGGGAAGGACGACTCGCTCCAAGGGCCAACGATTGCATTTGTGCGGCTGGCCGAAGGTGTTTATATGCCCAATATTACCGAGGTACAGATGCAGATACCAAATTCGCAGAACTCCTTGGTCACTTTTAGCGTTTTAACACAAATTTTAATTCTTAATTTCCCCTCAGATTCCCATTCCGGTACGTTTTATCTTTATATTACTCGGACCAAGCTCTATTGATCTGGACTACAAGGAAATCGGTAGATCGATTTCTACCCTAATGTCGAATCGGGTGAGTCAAATTGAGAAGCTTGAATGTATAGTGTATTTTGTGTTTTTATTTCAACAAAAAGCTTGAATGTTTTACATGACATAATTATAATATTAGGTATTTTTTCCGTAACATATGTAGCATTTCCACGACATTGCCTACCGGGCTGATGACCGGAAGGAGCTCCTGAAAGGGATTCACGAATTCCTTGACGAAAGTATCGTGCTGCCGCCAGGTGATTGGGACGATGAGCTGTTCCCGTTCCACGAGCTGAAGGAGAAGACCAAGGCTATTCGGCTCCGAAAGCAGCGCCAAGCCGCCGTGGGAAAAGGTCATGCGGATTTTCCGGATGGTCGAAAATCATCTCAAGGTGAGACATATGGTCACGCGGTGTCGAAATACTTATGAGATTTACTATGCAGGCAAGCTTGTTCCTCTGATTAGATGACATGACTGGAGACAAGGACGATCCATTTAAAAGAACCAAGCATGTGTTCGGTGGGCTGTTGAATGACGTGAAGCGACGATATCCTCTCTATTGGTCCGATATTAAAGGTAGGGAGGTGTGTGCGTCTGTTTTCGGATATCTTACCTTGAATACAATATGTCTTGGGTATAACTTACCTAATTGTTTCCTTTCCCAATTTTACAGACGGACTGAACATGCAGTGTCTTGCCACCATAATTTTCCTATACTTTGCATGCGTGTCTGGAGCCGTTGCATTTGGAGGGCTAATGAGTAAGCATAAGCTACCAATGCGTCATAACTTTATGACCGGAGTGCTTATTGCTACGCACGACCTGAGGTGTTTTTTTTATCAGGCCAAAAGACTGCGGATTTCATTGGGATAACGGAGACACTTATTGGGACTGCTGTGGGTGGCGTAGTCTTTGCGTTGTTCAGTGGACAGCCGCTCCTTTTAGTTGGAGCTACTGGACCGGTCCTCGTCTTCGATGAGAGTTTATTTAAGGTAACCAACATCATTACCGATAAGGGTTAGGTTTTACTTACATAAGCTTCCTTCGGTACAGTTCTGCACTGGAAACGGCATGACTGGGCAAGAAATATTGGCCGTGAGAACGTGGATCGGGATTTGGATGACTGTGATTGGTCTGATTGTCGTTTGCTTCGAAGGGAGCGTCCTCGTTCGCTTCTTCACTCGTTTTACTCAGGAAATCTTTGCGACGCTCATTTCTCTTGTATTTATTGCGGAGAGCATAAAGAGCCTGGTCCAGGTATAACTGCATTCTGATAACCTCATTTATCTGCCTTCCGTACCAAGTGTCCTTAATCTAATGTCTAATGTTTTGAAATATCACAGATTTACAGGTCGAATCCATTGATCCAAACCTATTCCTGTAACGACAACGTGATAAGTCCCAAACCTAATGTTGCTCTCCTGAGCACAATTTTGATGTTTGGAACCTTCATCATAGCTTATTCCCTCCGACAGTTTAAAACCAGTAGATACCTGAACAACACTGTAAGTAAACTATCATATCTTTCCCACAAAGTTTATCCTGGATGATGACCAATGCTTTATTACAGGCCAGAATGACGATAGGTAACTTTGCAGTCCTTATCGCCATCATCGTAATGGTTGGGATAGACGAACTTATAGAGCACCCCGTGACCAAGAAGCTTGACCTTCCTGACGCCCTCCAACAAGGACTGATCAACACCAAAATGACTGCCAGAACTTGGTTTATTCTTCCGACTTCCCTGCCCCCGTTCTGGATTGCGGCTGCGATTCTACCCGCCCTCCTCCTCTACCTTCTAGTCTTTATGGAAGCTTCAATTGGAGAGTAATTGCTCATCATAATTCACTATCAATCGATAATGGTAAATTGTAATTGCAAACGTCCGCTTTATATCATTTTCAGATTGATCGTTGGGAAGAAGGAAATGAAGCTCCGTAAGGGATCTGGATTCCACCTGGACATTCTCATTCTTTGCCTCATCAATACTGGGATGGGGTTCCTAGGTTGTTGCTGGATTTCGGCAGCTACCATCCGTGGGGTCACGCACACTGCTGCCCTCACCGTGTTCTCAACAAACAATCCACCAGGAGAGAAGCCGTCCATTCTTGGCGTAAAAGGTATGATATCGGGACCTTGTTACCGCACCCTGTATTTTGTCGCTGCACCTCACTGGGATATACATCCTAACAGTTACTCTGTTCTTGATCGTTAGAGCAAAGACTGACTGCCTTCGTGGTCAGTATTCTATTGGGCTTCTCTGTGCTTATGGCAAGCGCCCTTAAGCTCATCCCAATGGCTGTCCTATTCGGGGTTTTCTTGTACATGGGAATTTCGTCCATGGCTGGAATTGAGTTCCTTGAGCGGGTCCACCTCCTCTTGAAGCAGGTTCAGAATCACCCGCAGGTTCACTACGTTCGAAGAGTAAGTGGAATTGATACTATCTTGAAGACCACAAAACAGGAATTGTCCACGTTTGAAGTTGAATTAATCAGTTCTTCCGTACAATGTACGTAGGTGAGAACGTGGAAAATGCACATTTTCACCGGGATCCAAATCATTTGCCTCTGTGCTCTGTGGGGTGTGAAGGAGTCCCCAGTAGCACTGGCACTTCCATTGATGTTTATCTGCCTGATCCCGTTTCGCTATTTCATTCTCCCGTTCTGGTTTAAGCCTACCGAATTGGCTGCTGTAAGTTAGCTCGTGTCTACTGATTTTTGTCACATTGAACCTTGACCAGAGCATCTACAAGCCCTCTCTTTTTAAATAGCTGGACGCCAAAAGTGCTGACGACAAGGAGCCATCCCAACCGGAAGTTAAGGGCCCCGTGGAAATCCCTATGCTGGATCTCGCATCAGGACGAAAGAAGAAAATTAATAAGAATGGAGTGCATGCGATCCCGGTAGATGAACACAATGGGATCATCCCACCTGTAACACATGGGAACGGAAAGAATCATAATTTTAGGTGCATCTGACTTCCTAAACTCTGCACCCACTTTGAGCATCTTTATCTTTAGTAACTTTTGATCTGTATGCTTTAACAGTATTTAAACAATGCTATATATGTATACTGTTTATGAGACTGTAAGATTTAAATACCTGTTTATGAAGTATTTCATAATTAAGCTAATATAACGCACACACATACATAGCATATAGTACATGTGAATCTTTTACATTGGATTGATTTTTTATATTGTGCTATATACGGATTATGTATTCGACTCTATACGTCTATACCAACATATGCATATAATACTTTCTGAATTTTGGTTTAAAAAAAGTCCTCTCATAAGAGCCCTGCTTTATTACTACCTGACTTATAGCCCATGACGTATATTTTTCAATCCTTATAACGATAGGAAATGTTAATACATAGGACATACGTTTTACGTTGTTAATAATTTCGTAATTTGTAGCGTGATAAATATCTACTTTGTTTTGTTAGACCGGGCACTATGCGAAGGAATAAACACACCAGTTCCTTGTATGGTTTGTGATGAAGATCCTGAAGAAATTAATCGACAGTGCTCTAGAGAATAGCGACTAATAAAAACGACAAGCTTTTACCGAAATACAACTGCCGCACTGGTAAAACGAAAATTATTCACGCAAGCCAGTTAATTATACGTGTACATTATACTTAAGATTGCGCTGCGATGAGACGTGTGCACGGGAGTTATTCGAAATAGTCTCGAAAATTATCGTAGCTACATGGAATCTGGAATCCCAAATAATTTGCATATGTATAGGAAACACCCTCGATTTTCTGATCAAATTAAACAAATACAAACACTCGTATTCCAAGTCCTAATGCCGCTCACTCTCGCATTCGTGCTTTCGTATCATATGTAGTAGGCGTGCCTCAAAGGCATACTAAAGCCAATTACGGGAATGGAAAGTGCAAACACGGAAGTTTGATAACTTGACGTCATAATATGCAATGTTATTAAATAGCTGTCTACGCAGGAGGAAAGGAAATTGAATCGAAATATTATGATTTTTTCCAGCCTGGTTGAAGTCTACAATCTGCAACGGTTTGACTAGAAGTCACCTGGACCTGGGAGTCAGAAATAAATATGGACACTGTATGGAAAAGCCTGAAAGTTTATGAGGATTTGTACTATACAATATGCAGATGCAGACGTATTCGATAGGCTTAGGAGTTACAGATAAGCTATTCCAAAATTAGAATCAAATGAGAAGGTGAGATAGGTAAATTCGGCTTATCCTTAGGCCTTTTCATTGTTTCACGTCATTGTGCTACATTGCCTCGTAAATCTTAGCCTGCGTTCGTTGTCCAAGGCATAGCGAGCAGGGCATTTGGGCTTTGGGCTCAATAAATTGGAGTCAAGGATTACTCCCGAGTCCTTATTCAGGTTTAGCAGGGAGTGCAGTACACAGTCAGGCAATGTTCAGTTACGACTTTGCAGTGATTTTTCGCAGCACTAGCTAGTAGAAGAGTTAGCAGCGGGCTGCTGTTACCATTTCCGAATAGGAGTTTGAAATGGCAGCCGCTCGCGAGTCTCTCTCCCCGCTCATTCGGAATGTAAACGTCCGGCGCTTAAGCCTGGAACTATGTCAGAAACTTGGGAACCAGCTCCTCTCGCCGTCACGGGCTCAACCGGCTTCAAACGAATGCTACTCTCCGTTGTCAAAGGCACGGGGTGGTGGCAGCAATAGCCCTTTCAAATGTTCTCAGAATTGGTTAGGCTCGAGTACGACTAGTCCAAAATGCCCGAATTCGAATCGAAGGTGCTCCCTCGGCTGCGGGTCTCCAATGTCACTAAGCATGACTGGAAAGATACATGAAATCCGAAGAGGCTCACTGAATACTACAACTACTGGCTCAAGCTTCCTCCTTTCTCCCCTTCAGTTCCCGGTTCCGTCCATCTATGTGGAAGATCCGGATTTCGGGGAGGAGACTGAGTAAGCTCAACTGTGTAGTATGGTTTTTCGCCTTCCAGTATTGTGTGTAAATTTTAATTTTGAAAAAATTCAAGGTCATCTAGCACGGTCTGGAGCTCCGAAGATTGTGAAGAGAAAGAATCTCCGCGACACCTCGCAATAAGAAATTATCATAATGTATCGGTATCCGTGAGCGGACTGAAACCTGAAGAGCCCTTTAGAAATGGTTCAGAATTCAAAGGAACTCCAAAGAGATATTCGGAAAAGGAAAACCTCGATCCTGATACTACTGATCGAGTGGGTCAGAAGAGACGAAAATCCTCGCCTTCGTCACGCTACGACTTGGATGATTCTTTTACTAAGCTGATTGCTGAAAAGTGCCAACTTTTCCTCAACCCGAACAAGATCTTGGGCCGGGGTAGTTTTGGGACTGTGGTTTCCGGACTTTACCAAGGTACATATATGTATGTATGTATAATACACATACATACGAATGGGAATTAGGAAACATGTTCATTAATCATGTGTCGATAACGATTCGGTATTATATTTCTAGGCCGCATCATAGCCGCGAAGACTGTTCAGACCAAAACAAAGAGGCAGATGAGCTCCATCCGGTGTGAGCAGAATGCCCTAGACCTTCCATCCCATCCAAACGTTACCCGAACCATTGATATCTTCCAGTTTGGGCCTGAGCGGGCTATAGTAGTTCTCGAGCGACTTCGTAAAGGGAACCTGCTAACGATACTGAACGGCTCAAGCGAAATCCGTGCAGATACCCTGGATCCACTTCGTACTGCAACTGAAATTGCATCAGCTCTCCGGTTTTGCCACACAAACGGAATTCTTCACCTTGATGTGAAGCCGCAGAACATTCTTATGGACTTTGAAGGGAACTGTAAGCTAACCGATTTCGGGAATTCAAGACGCATGAGCGATCTGATGCTTGTTTCAAATTATGCGAAGGTACCTTTAATCAATATTGTCTCTTAATCATATGCATTTACGTCCATGTAATGTTGTGTGATAAAGGCAAATAATTCCTTTGTACAGCTCGACGGGACGGTGCAGTACAAAGCACCGGAACTTTTCTGTGGACATCCCCCAACCGATAAAGCGGATGTGTACAGTTATGGAATTACTTTATGGCAACTGCTTACACATGAAATACCATACCAGGGTGAAAATGAGCACTCCATCATTTATAAAGTAAGTCCACTAAAAAAACTGTTGAAATACAACTTGGTATTCAACTGTTATACCTACAGTAACACTGGATATAAACTTTAATGTAACTTTTCATAGGTTGTTGCTCAAGGCTACCGTCCTTCACTCACGGCAAAACAAAAAGTTCACTTCGGAAATGAGCTGAAACAAGGGAAAAATTACAATACTAAACTTTGCAACTATAAAAGCTTGTATGAGCACTGCTGGGCACAGGAACCAAGTATTCGTCCGGATATGAAATCAATAGTTGCGCTTCTACTCAGCTTTTAGGATCAAGAGGAAACATACAAGGAGACAAGAATTCAACAACGGCTGGTTGCTGTAGTTATAAGGAACCTTGGATGATTAGCTCAATTTAAATCAGTCACAAACCTTCCAGAATAATATTAAAAATGTGGTATGTATACTACTACAAAGTACAAACTATACAGAATACGTCAAACCTAGTTCCAAAAACTTGAAACCCCCAGTTTGTCATTTTGTTATTTGCAAATGTCAAACTAGAAACCAGGCTCGGGGCAAGAATCTTCGTATAGTTATTAGTTTTTACGGTGTGCCAGAATATGTGCATCTAGTTCTTCAATAAGAAAAGGCATTCTGCCAAATTCTACACAGCAGAATAAAAGGATATACATATTTTTTTAAACGCACTTTAATTATTTTGAATTATTTATTACGGATGATGCTGCCCTAGAACCAGTGCTTATGCCCTCAAGCGCATGGTACAACAAATTCCAAGCATCACCAACTTTGATATGAAACATACCTCCGTGTAGTATACTGGCCTTAGCTGTTTAAACAGGGAATAGGAAATATGTGCTAAGCCGAAGCCTCTGATCAGTCGTCTGGAACTTCTCCTCCAGGAATGAGCTACATAAAACGTATAGGTTACTTAGGAAATAGTATTGGTGTAATTGCTTCATAATTAGCGGTTTGCAACTCTGAACTCAATCAGATCAATTACCAACCATGGTTATGTTATTCCCATTCAAAAGGATCTGCTCCAATTTTGTGATTCGCCGGCCCTCGGTAGTCTGCTCATACTCTGTAACATCTTCTAGGACCATATTGACGTAGTCGTCAAATCCGAGGAGAGTTCCAACTAGCTCCTTGTCATTCTTCATAATAATATGAATCCTTGAGCCAATGCATTTATCCACGAGTTCTGAAAGCGAACACGAAAACAGTGTGACACCGAAATAATAACAGGCCAAGTTTCAAGTTTTAACATAAAATCTGCGCACAGTCCTTTTGCCTTTGGACTGTAATTTTGTAATTAAAAGTTACCCAGAGGAAGGAGCGTGGATGGATTAATTCCAGTTGACGAAGACATGCTGTCTATATAGTTACTCCGCAAGCCTAAACTTTAAAGACTAAAACTTAGCTGCGAAACTTCTCCGTATGC
>JAQFZY010001782.1:0-13955 GCA_034696285.1 Hypogastrura burkilli | reverse complement strand
AGAGCCAAACGCGCTAAGCGGCGGAGCCGCGTGCGCAAGTATAAGACACGAGCCGAAGGCGAGGTCGTTACTTGTAATATGTGTGATTGTGAGTTAAGTGTGATTGAGTAGCCTGCAATATATTTCCAGTACTATCTGTGTAATATGGACTATATGTACACTACTGGCGAACTATGTATACTATATATTATATACTCAATAGTTCTAGTAGTACTTATCGTAGGTAGAGGAATGATTTGCATGATATTTTGTCATTCTGAGTTGGACAACTCATTTTGCCTAAACGCCGTATACCTCCTTCCCTCCCATTCCCATCATACGCATCTTTCGCCTAATAATGATATTGAAGGAAAGTGATGCAGGTTAGAATTTAGCAAATTGTTATTTATTTATATCTACCTGTTGTTGTTGGCATTCGGCAAAGGATATGTTTAACGTTTAACCAGACAAAGTACAACATTTTCAAGTTACTTTGTTGATTTGACAATGCATATCTGTAGTCTGTAGCTATTATTGTATTACTGCGCAACTGGATGTAATGAGCAGTAGTGCTTGCGTTAGCGGATATGACCACAGCTATATTACCTATATATATACATCACGAGTTTTAGGTGAAATCTTGGTACTATTTGGTACCATATGTTTATGTAAATCCCCTTTGGAACAAAAGTTTAAATTTAGCAGTCAAACCAACGCCATAATGCAATTTGTATATACTTTCCACGAGCGTATGGTGTAATCCTGGTACCATAAGGTACCATGTGTTACCGAGGTGGCGTCTTACACTCGTAGAAAGATAAATACAATTAATATGGTGTTGGTCCGATAAAAATGGATTTACGGGTTCATTTCCTCAATGCAGCAGTGTATGCATATGTGGTACCCTGTGGTACCAAGATCTCGCATTAAACTTTGAGAGAACATACAAGTAATAATAGATTGGTCCGACTTAAAAATTCAGACTTATGGTAAGGGTTGTCCCTCCAATAATGGGGGAGGTATATGCAAATATGCTACCATACGGTGCCAATCTTCCTTTTTCTGTTCGTGGAAGCCTACCAAGTACAATCGCGTTGGTCTGGCCTGAAACAGAATTTTCGGGTCATCCCCGCAAGGGGTGGTGCATGCACCTGAGCTACCATGTGGTACCGAGACTTAATATTACACAGAAACAGCATATACAAGTAAAATAACGTTATTTCGGCCTAAAACTGGATTTACGGATTCATCCACGCAAGAGGGTGCTACATGCACTTGTGGTACCATGCCGAAGCATACCAAAACTGTGGTACCAAGACTGTGGTACCAAGACTTCATACCAGAAAGGAAAAGGAAAATAGCGGTGGTCCAACTTTAAAATACATAGTTAAAAGTTACCATGGTTACCAAACATAATCTTTACAGAAAATCGTTTATAAAGTCTTATTCCAGGAAATATAATACTAGCGACGACATACGTCTTACAAAGAAAAATATACAAGGTTAGTAGACACGGACATGGGAAAGGTTAATGAATAGCAGTCATGTTATCTGCAAATGGATTCGTGAGTGTTAGACCAAGAACAAGATCTGACCATTAATACATGTGACGGAAACTATAGAATAAAAATAGCACACTGACTTGAGTGATGCCAGTACTATAGGCAGAACTAGAGCTGCGCAGATCCGGCTCCGGGCGGAGCCGGATCTGGAGCCAGAGCCGGATATCGGCTCCGAAACTTGCGGAGCCGGAGCCAAACAGTCGGCACCGGTTTTTGTGGAGCCGGAGCCTTACACTTTTAATGCAAACAAGCGAAAACTACCACTTGGACACTTGTTGAATTCACAATAAGTTCTGAATTTGTTGTGATGTCGCATTTTATACAAATTAATGTTTTGCGCGCGGATGCGAAAGAGGTAGTGTGCCTAACGTTCCGGTCCTAGGACCGGAAATTTCTGTCCGGTCCTAACTTTTTTAGGACCGAAAACTTTGGTCCGGTCCGGTACTGGGGTATGGACCGAACCGGGACCTGACCGAAACTTTCGGTCCTGTACCTGAAACCTTTTTACCCCAAACTTTTGAGTTCTTTTGAGAAAAGAGGCAAAGCAGTAAGCCAGTTTTACAATGCTCCCCTTCTATACCTTTTCCGAAACAGTCAAATAACACCCTAAATACACAGTCTCATCCTCTTGTAAGATGTTGTGTAGACAACAATCGTCAATTTTAGGTGAAATGGCTCTGCAATTTGCTTCACGGTTACAAATTTAAATGTTTTTGTACTTTCCCCAACAATTTGAGCAATCCGAGAGTATTTTATAACCTCTTACACTCCTCACTTGTGCTTGAAAATAATACAATGTTGTTGCATCTTCGCTTTTGTCACATTACCGCTGATTAATACTATAAATAAATAATATATATACCAAGACTATCGTTATGTTGCGGCCCGGTCCGGCCTAGTGCCAGGACCGAAGTTTCGGTCCGGTCCGGTCCACGTCAAGGACCGTACGCGCGGAACACTACATAGAAAGAGGTGTAGAGAATCACGTGTAGGTCAGAAACTGACCTTCTAGCATTAAATAACACAGGCATGTGCAAAATTTATGTAAGGTATTAACCTGTATATGTAGTATAATACACATACATACATAGTACATGCTTGTGTGTATTGGGCTGTGAGTCGTGATTGAATGAGAGCCAGGACATACATATACAATACGACGTAAATATAAGAATTATATGTATTTCTTAATACCATAAAGAGGACGGCTCCGGCTCCGGAGCCGGCTCCAACTGACTGGAGCCAGAGCCGGAGCCGGAGCCTGTGGCGCTCTAGCCTGGAGAGTGCCCTCCAAGTCAGACCCATCTCTCTACATGTAAAAGATGGTTAGCTAGAAAAGCTTTAACTTCTTTATTTATAACAAAAATTAGTTCGTATTAATTGGATTGAAAAGACAGTATGACGATGCTCATGCTGTTATGAGCTTACTGTGTTAACTTGTGTTTGGCAGTAAACATGAGTTGAAGTTTATACTTTTTGCATGCAAACCTACAGTATAGGATACTTACAGGACAATTTTACTTGGGTCAATTTAATTTGTTCTATTTTTGAAAGAAAAATTAAGACCACAAAATAGCAAAAGCAAGGCCATTACGTATGTACAAAATTTTCTGTATTCAAAGAAGCAAAATACATAGTAGCGACAATAGGCTCATACTCGGCTGTGTGGTACGTAAGTATGATACAATAAGCAGGCCAACTAAACAGCAAGCAGACTTTCGACGTTCTTGAAATGTTTCAGCATCTAGCTAGAGACCCCAGATTTTAAAAATGTAACATCTATGGCTTTCCATCCCTCGCTTTAAAATATTGGTGAGAATGATTTACTTTGTGTCGTCACGTACTCCTCGAAGCATATAACACGCGCATGAAAGAGAAGGGAAGCCAAATGCTCCTTGCTAATTTATAGCTTTTAACAAGGCCTTGTCCGACAGCTGGTAGTATTGTCCGCAAATTTTGAGTCTCAGTCTAGTTACGAATAAACTCAATAATATTTAGCCGCTGTAATTTCCGATAATTATTCGGGACTGGATCAGGGATTTCAGTTAAAAGTTAAAGTAGTTTCGAGTGTCCGGGGTTCAACGACGTCTGCCGTCTTCCATTTAACTACAACAGGTGTGGGTGTGGATTAGGTGTGGATCATTGGCGTCCTAATTGTTAATGAGGAATATTTAAATCATCACCAAGTAATTCGAAATCTTTCACCAATTCAATCAGATTTCCTCGCCAGTCTTGAAATATTTCGAATTCTAGCGCTTTAATTCCGTTAATTATTCTAACATAAATTATATTTTGTTTATACTAAGTTTGAAAAGATTTGTGAGTGGTGAATCTGGTCTTGAAGGGAAAACTGGCGATATCATGAGGAGTAATAAGTATTAGTCGGCTCCGGCTCCGACCTTGGAGCCAGAGCCGGAGCTGGAGCCGGATTTTCGCTCCGACCTTTCCCGAAGCAGGAGCCGGAGCTCTGAGTAAGAGCTCCGAATATTTCGGAGCCGGAGCCGGAGTTATGCGGAGCACTAGTTTGTGCGAAGCGTAACAAAGGCTGTACCACACACGTTTAGAAATAAAAACCTGCTTTCAGCAGTTGTGATGCGAATGCGAATGGAGTAGAGCTATTGACTTTATCGCACATAAAGCCTTCAATAGAAAAATGAGCAATCGCTTAGTGAAATGACCGCTGAAGAGAGCCATGTTAAATATTTTGCTTGTTATGCAGCCATAAAGCCAGTTCTAAACCTTTTCGAAATATGATTGGGTTTGGATATTTTAAAAGTTCTTCATCGATCTTTTTTTTTTCAAAAATTATTGTATAATGTGCTTCGCCTAGTTCGAGATTATATACAAGTGATGCTCGATCTAAATTATATACTATGCTTTATTTACTTCAAGTTTACATATAACCCATGTTAGTATACTTGATCCGAACGATACATGCTTTGATGGCATATAAGACCTTCAATTGGAAAATGGTTAAACGCTTAGCCGCGCAACCCGTGAAAAGAGCCATGTCAAATATTTTGCTTCTCAGTACTCAGGGTAGAACGATTGCGTCGAAGCGAAGCAGAAATTGTCTTATTATGCTAATTTTTTACATATGAATTCTACGGAGCAGTTTGGGGTGTGACAGACGGACGGACACCCGAATCATCCCATCAGACCTTTTGGTCTAAAATGAGTAATCGCTTAGTGAAATGACTATCATTGACCTAAATATGTGCTTCATACATGATCGTTCCCTGGTCTTTTTGCAAAATAAAATGTCAACCACTCCTCGTGTATTGGCTTATAAAGCACTCAGCAGGTGATAAAAAAGCAAAAACATATTCGTATGAAAATGCAAATAATGAGAAGCAGAAGTAAATATTTGGCTCTCTAAATTGCAGCATTCGAAACAGATTTCAATTTTCCAAAACATCTTTGGTTACTATATTAACGGCGACACCGTCCTGTTAACCAAAACTAGTGGAAAAACTTGTGTTACTTTACAGATACGAACTTCAGTCTATCATAGGCCTCAGTATACGCTCCATACGTGGTCAATCCCAGTTCTTTTGACAGAACAAAATGTAAAACAGATTTAGTGTTTTAGATGTGTAGAGGTGAATCTTATATCGGCTTCCTTGTTCTACTCAGCTAATTATTACATGCTGGCCATACAGGTTTCAAAACTTCATATCAGTTACATTCCATTACATGCTGCGCACTCAATAAGTCGGCAGAATGTTAATAGGGGTAAGCTTAGTAACATGCCGTCTTTCCTCGTATATGCAGCCAAGCCCTGGGAAGCAAAATATTTAATATGGCTTTTTTCACCGGTCGCTTCATAAAGCGTGATATCATTTTTCAATTGAAGGTGGCATAGCTGAAAAAATCATGTTGTTAACTCAACCGTAATTAAAACCAGCAACAATACAAGAGCAGATCTCATAGAAAACAAAGGTTCCAAATTTAAAAAGGACCAAGATGGTATATATTGCCCAATATTCTTTATGCGTACGATTTATATAAAATGTCGTAAAAAGAAGGAATTTACATAAAATTATCTTACATCTTGATACCAACATCATCTTTCTTTTTGACACAGGTGAAAGTTGTAATGGAAACTGCTGTTACTGTAATTTATAAGTAATTACAACACCAAAACCGTGGATGTGACATATTAAATTTAAATATCAATAATTTAAATAATATAGCCTAACACATCCTACCCTTCCAATATTTCGTCTGTTATGTTTTCGCGGTTTCAGCCGATCTCAGTGCAACGAACATCATTCTACATAATTTTAAGGCTTTATGTACTCGATAACGTTAATACGGTTTCTATCAGTTAATACTGTTTATTGGTATCGATATCGAATCAAAGAAATACATCTATTCATGAGGAATAATTTCCAAAATGAAATGGAGCTAACTGTATTTACCCCTAGTACAGAGGGCTATACTTCCTATAAAACTCAAAACTCCGACCGCTCCACTCAACCATATAGTTCATGTACGGTGCTAAACTCATACTAGCCTGACTCAAGTCTTGTTTTCAACGTTTCCAAACATCATTTTTAGTTCTTGAAAGCCGGCGGAAAACCCGCCTCTTTAAAGAATTGAATCCAATTGGTTAATATGACCAGCATCTGGCATACATCGGACTATTTCTGAGCAAGTTCATACCAAGTTTATCCTTAAGGCTACCGTCGTAGGCCGTAAATGTGCAGTACAGTATTCAGTGGTGTGGTGATCTTAGACCTAACCTCAGAGCGCGGAGGAACGGTTATCCGGCGCGGCTATTGTGCATTCAAATCTGAGCACGCGCAAGAACGCCTTGATTCAACAATTTTCTGATACTCCCAACATTTGTCGCTTCTTGAAATACTAAGTTGAACTGCTGTGTCTGGTGTGTAAGAACTATTCAAAGTTTAAAAAAAGGGGGAAAGTTCAAAGTTCGGCGACCAGTATTTCCCACCTGGGGCCGTATTTTTGAGAAACATAACCGGTGTTTAAGAGCCCTTCACTATACCTACAAAATGAGGTGTCACATGACTGGGTAGGTGGTGAAGTAATGAAGTCGACACACCGGTCCGCCCTCCGCGCATGCATACACAAGTCTTCATTCAATGCGTTTCTTATAGCCCTATGTTTATTAATTTCAAAACATGTTAAGTTCGGCCAGTGCGACCGCGCCTTGGCGTGTAAGAATTTTACTAAGATAAAAAAGGTGGAAAATTACAAGTTTGGCGCGCAGTATTTCCAGCCTCTGGTGGTATTTTGGAAAATCACAACCAGTTCTAAATAGACTTTTACCAGACCTACAAAATGATGTGTCACACGACCGGGTTGGTGGTGAAGTGAAAAAGTCGACCTCCGGGTCGGCCCTCCTCGCATGCACATCCAAGTCTTCATTCAAAGCGTTTCTTATAGCCCCATGTTTTCTGATTTCAAAACATATTTAGTTCAGCTGCTGAGTCTGCGCCTTGGCTTGCAAGAATTTTTGGAAATAAGAAAAAGTAGAATTTTGATTTCCGGCGCGTAGTAGTTCCCGCCTCGGGCGGGATTTTGAAAAATTATATCCGGTTCTAAAGAGCCCTTTACCAGACCTACAAAATGAGGTATCACTTGGTTGGTTTGACTGGTTTGACTGTCTGGGTGAAAAGCTGAATTTTGCGGTGGGTACCTTCGATCTCCTGTCTATCCATCTTCCGGACCACACATTGTCCGAACTTCATGCTAGCTAGAATCCATGTTCCCTATGCTACGATTTTCCGCAATAAAAAGAGTGGGCCCAGAATAAAAGAAAATAGCTCTTAACCGGTAAGACCCACTCATACGCCCCGTAATGTGGAGTCTCGCTTAACTCCCAATCCCAATTAAAGTCACTTTAAAAAAAATAATTTTGAGTGAGCCATGGAATAATTACTGATGGTTCCGGTATTAATAATTGTCAGGACTGGGCCAATTCTGGAGCGATATATATTGTTGGTGGAAATAATGATAGAACCAATAAACCCGATTTTGATATTCGAGGTCCCAGCGATAAGAGCAAATCCGATTAAAATAGGAGGCATCAGGTTTATTTTATTGGTTCTATCATTATTTCCACCAACAGTATATTTCCTCGTAGGTAGTATATGTAGTGAAAGAACATTTTATGGTGTTCTAACTATTATAAAATTACTCCAAGGTTTGGTCTGTCAGATTGATCCTGATCGGAATTCTCAACCCAGACCCACCAAAGTCAGCCAGCAAAAAGTTATGCCCAATACGAAGATCCAGTTCGAACTTGGGATTTTTAGGGTCAAGGGATCAGGTACTTAAGGGCCAAAAACATGTCCCCTAGCAACGGATTTTTTAGAATTTTGTTGACATTTTCTGAAAATCCTAAAGGGATTTGTTGACACTTTTAAGTCCTCCATGGTCCATAACTAGAAGCCAGGATCAGAATTATTAACTCACTTCGACTTGACATACCGCCCAAGCACAACTCTAAATGGTCCAGGTCTTGGCACTGTCGCACCTCGCCAAAATGTTAATTTCACAGAACGGATTGCCCGGTTTTGAAGGTTGGTGTCGGGTGATCTTGGGCGGATTTGAGTCTGACCCAAACCTGGTAGTAGAGTAGATATCATCAAGGCAAATTCAAATATATTTGAACCGTCCCGCCTCTATTATTCTACGGCGCAAGAGTTAATGCACTATAGCATTGGAGCCTATTGCAAGATTGGCTCTTGCATTAAATAAACGTTTAAACCTATAACGAGGGGGAGAAGCAAAGTCCGATACGATGGGTCACAAATTGCAATTGATCTGCTATTTAAGTTGCAAAGATTCTATTGGTTTTCACACTGCTATTAGTACTTCTTACTGGACACAATCGAGTCTGGTTTGTTTAGAACTCGGATTCGGGTCTACTTCTACTTAGGTTGTAAAATAGATAACATAGCTCACAGTCGTTTGAATCGGATCAGAATAGCTATATAACTTTGGTATCTTTAGTTATAGAGTCTTTTGGGTGCTAAAATCATCATGATAACTATATATATATTTACTTCATTTGTGTCCTATCAGACATCAGAGCTCTGGCATAAACATAATTTCTTAATGAATAAACCATTTAATAGCATAACCAAATAGCGGAGAGAGAAAATAATGCGAGATCTCATTCATAACGCTGCAGGAAAAAATTCAAATTACAAGTAACGACCTCGCCTTCGGCTAGTGTCTTATACTTGCGCACGCGGCTCCGCCGCTTAGCAGGGTTGACTCTACGTTTGGAATAAATTATTACAAATATTTTCATTAAATAAATCCATTACGTAATACCCTACAAATTGTGTGATGTTAGCTAGCCATGTCACAGAAACAAAGCCTACCTACGAACTGTTATGCTAGACGCTGCAGGTAAGATTTAAGAAACAGACAGAAATAGAAGGCATTTTAGAATCTGCAGCATCTAGCATAACAGTTCGTAGGTACTTTGTTTCTGTGACATGGCTAGCGAACATCACACCATTTGTAGAGTATTACGTAATAGATTTATTTAATGAAAATATTTGTAATAATTTGTTCCAAACGTAGTGCCAAGCCCGCTAAGCGGCGGAGCCGCGTGTGCAAGTATTAGACACGAGCCGAAGGCGAGGTCGTTACTTGTATTTTTATATGTTAAGCCCAATTATAATTGGCTATCATTTAAGACTACCAAAGATAAATCCCAAATTCACTGAAAAATTAACTCATTCATCCAAACTTACTTTGACCGAATTTTTTCCAGAGTTCTGTTTTAAGACAAAGTTCGGTGAGAATTGACCGCTTTCCGTTCGGTTAGGCCAAGTGTGATCACTACAACCAAACGTTTAAACCTAACCTAACCTCAATTAATCAAATTCGTTGGCCAAAATCTTCGGTGAAAATCAGTTATTTTTGCGGTGTCGACCTAGTTATTTTTTCGGAGAAAAATAGGAATATGCACGGTGGGACTAATAATAAGTCATTATTATTTCCCCAAGATTTGATAATTAAATTCTGCGTCTCATAAACTTTAACATGCCTTTTGCCGTGGAATGGAAATGTGTATTAGTTGAATTTGAACTGTAATTGTACGTTGTCAACTGAACCCGCCGGTGCTCGAATTTGCTCACTGGGCTGATATGGTCAGCAGAGCCGTAACTTCGAATTCTGGGCCCTGGTCTGAAGAAAATAGGAAAATGGCACCAATTTTTGACCATTTTCGCAAATACTAAATTGCGAACGATATTGAGAGTTTATTAATTATTGAAAACAGTGTTTCCGGTTGTCACAAATGCTAACTAGGATATTTGAAAGCTACTTTTCGTCTGCATTATCACTTGCGAATGCTGAAATTAATTCATCAAATGATAAAGCGCTGGTGAGTTCGTGCTGAATTTAGAAGATTGTCAAATTGGAAAGCCGCTACTGGCCCATTGATGATCGAAGATAGTTCTTGAGAAATTTTAGTTTCAAATAGTTTCATCTTGGAAAACGACCTTTCGTTTGAAGGAACGTTCGGGAAGCATGAATCAAGTTCGTGTTGATGTGTTGATAAATAATATTCAATTCAATAATATCTAGCGGTCCCATTCGCTTAACCGTCTTCCCTTTTAGAATAAACATCTTCACTTTGTGTTTTTAAGTAACTTCTCTCCTTCACGAACCTTTCTGAATCGAATTTTTTTTCCTAATCTATACAAAGACCATTAGAGTGCTTCTGTAACTCAGCAGAGCCTAAATAAGTCAGTTAGTTTCTGACCCCAAAGGAACCCGAAATTCTCACTGCAGCTTCGAATCTCAGCAAATCTGGTCTCCATTTAAGGAATGATGTTTCCAAAAGTTCAATTAAAAAAAAAGACAATTCGAACTTCTTCAAATTACCCATATCCTTGGCAGAATCCTCAGAGCGCTCAAGTCGCGTAGCCTTTACTGATATTGTACGCCGTTTGTTACCAAATCTACTTCAAATCCAATCTACGCTTTAAAGGTGTTTCAATGGCTTCTGTGTGACAGAGGGGGACAATAAACACGAAAGAAAGGTGTACGGAAGTGAACGGGTTCGCTAGTCGATACCTCCCACATCACATAAATCTAGTATACGTTTTGATGAGTTGAAAATCTTCTGCGCACAGAATTTATCTCTTGAAATTCCAGGCAACCAATGGTTAAGCAAAGCCTTAAACCATATTATCTTACGTGAAACAAAATTGTCAATTTATTTTAAGAAAATATTATCTGCGTTGGCGGATGCGGGTGAAGAATAGTAAGACCGTCTTGATAATAGTACATAGGTTCCTGTTACCCAATTAGTCCCATTAGTTATTATCATAATATGTATACTAAAACTTAAGTTATAGCTTTTTACGAGCTCTAGATCTGCTTTATATCCGTATTTATATTATGTAGCAGTATGATGCAATACACTTTATTTTGTCTTTTGCACTATCAAAGCTAATGCTGACATATTCGCATCCGGGCCCCTCGCGGCCCGGGCCTGGTGTGGCTCACCACCTGACACCAGTGTTGGTATGCTATGCTGCTGAGGGTCAGACACAGGAATATTTTCTCGTCCTTACTTAGATGGAGGTACATGCACATACACATCGTATTAAAGCCGAGTAGGTATACTACCTTAATTCCTACTGCGAATCCCCGACTGCCACGTTTCACTTCTCCAGAATTTAATATCTCTGCTGCACCAGGAATCCTGACGGATAAGTACTTTTTTACACAAGTTTAGAGTCCGACTCCCATCACAGACGTAACTGTCCAGTTATCTCCATTATTCGCTCTCAGTCCCAAAACCCGACTTTTCGAATTCTTCTAATTCCGATAGCTAGTTCCAGAATATTTTGAATTAGTTGGCACACTAGCAGCCCTTTTCCACTTTCAAAACGTGCAATAGGTATCCCGTAAAAATAAGTCCTCTGCTTTCCTGCTCAAAGAATGCACTGACTATTAAGGTGGAAAGGGAAAGGACTTTGAGTCCAACGAAATGTTTCAATCAATTATCGTTACTTGTTCCCTGCTACTCTGTTATGCCATGTATACATAGTACAAACATTAGTGAGGATTCCTAATCTGATCAGCGTAATTTTGACTTACGTATGCATTACCTTTCCCGGCCATCCTACTACCTCGGTCTTGTCCCGAGCCCGAATCTCAACTCCCGAATGGCCACTTGCCCGAATGCAAGTGTCCCAATGTCATGTTCCTGAAACGCTTCGTGCCCGAATGTGTCGAGTGCCATATATGCCCGCGTGTATTTTGTTTTCCATTTCAAGCCTTCCTTGTGTACTGATACTATAAATAGAATCAATTCTGTTCAATCACGTTGTTAACTACATATGTGTCCCCTTAAATCGAAATCTGAGTGCACCTTTCTGGAGTCAAACATTTGACTTGGATTTACGAAACTTGTTTCTATCTTTCTAGTGCATATTAAGCTAAGGCTGTCTTTTCTAAACCACAATTTTGGCATTATTCTGGTCCACACTTCTGCAGTTGAATAGCATTCAGAGACGGTCACTTAAGCCTTTCAAGTACCGACTACCGACTATCTGCTATGCCGGTCTGTATGGTTTTGGGGGCACTTGACACATTCGGGCACATTACACTTCTGTGCCCAAAAATTCGGGCATTTAACATTTGGGCGTATGCCCGTACTCATCTACTACCTGATACAGAAACCTTACGCTTATACCTTGTACCTTATGCGGAACATATGTAGATTATTCTCGGCATGGCATTATACGTAACTACTAATACTAACCCCAACGCCCCTCACACTTAGCATTCCGCATATAGTGAATCCTGATTTTCTACGATGTATGACAAGCATTGTTTCAAAGTAGTGTCCAACTCAACTTCAGTTCGGGGACAACATGAGTAGGTAATATACTTGGGCTTGGACTTGGACTGTATCCGAAAGTCAAGCTCGTGCCGAGTGAGTCAGGAAGCCGTAGGAAAATCCAGGTTGTTGGTATTGATACATGCATATGTACATATGTGCTGCATAGTACATAGTACATACATACGTATGAGCCGTTTGTTTCTCTCTTTATGGTGGTGGTGGAGGCTAGGAGGGTATAAGCCCAGGCAGGCAGGCAGGGAGGCAGACTGGTAGACTGGGAATAATCTGAGGGGAATGTGTTAGCTTTTTCTGTCTGGGAAAGTGCGCATAGCGAGGCGGAGGGACGGACGCCGGCGCGGCGCCTGGGCCTGGACAACTAACAACTAGGTCCATCATGATCGATTAGGTTACTTTCTTCCTTTCCCCGTCCTCCGACTTTCACTCCTTTCTCTCTCGGCCAGAGCCCAGATCAGGGAAGACAGGTTAGGAGTAAGCCAGTTAGTCATTAGTAGTCCAGGCACAGGCCAGTCCTAAATTCACAATTTTTAAACCAAAGTCATCCAATTATCACACCTCTCCACCGCAGTTAGGCCTCTCTCCCCAACTTACTCCTGGAAAGAAATCTACTCTCAAAGGACGGAATCAGACCGAAGATTTGAACCAGATACGAACTGTTAGAACAAAACTGGGATATTGTCCTGTCACAGCAGTACTGTTAATGAGCTACTGGTGTTTCGGGACATTATCCCCAAACTTGTTCGCAACTCCTAAGTCACATTACATAAAGACGGACACTGGTACTAATTTAATTCGAACAATAGTTGAACAATTTCTTGTACTATTATATAGCAGCAATTACTATTTCCTCTTGCGACAACAGTTCAACATTCTTCCAGTATTTTTGTTAAATTTGTACTAGTAAAAATTATTAAAACAATAGTGCAACAATTTAGGAGGGAAAACAATAGTGCAACAATGTAGGAGGGCAGTCTGGCTTCTGGCTCAGTGTGTGAAATCAATTGCATTTCTGGCCATGTCTTTGAGAACAGAGATAGGAATTGAAGACCAACCAAGGTCGAAGTGTAGATTCAAGTAATCTCTTCCTCCTGTGGTAGGCCGATGCCCGATATAAGTGTCCTACTGAGGCTCTAGCCTTGAACTCCATGTCTTGCATATTAGTAAACATTCGCCGGAACTAAAAACAGTACGTATATTATACGTTACTACATAGTAGCCCCAGCACCAGAAATTCTGGTGATTTGTAGTAGCTCGTGATTTTAACAGTTACAAACGTATAGTTTGAGAGGTACTCTTAAATGCCAATGAGCCGGCAATTGGAATGTACTATTTAATTATCATTAAAATTTCATCAGTCAATTTGACAAAAAATTCATCCTCAAAATAACCACGATTCGTAATGGTACCTACAGTATTTAATTTAGCCCGTTAGGTGGGTGGCTTAGAACTAACATAAAAACATAGAACTACAAGTAACGACCTCGCCTTCGGCTCGTGTCTTATACTTGCGCACGCGGCTCCGCCGCTTAGCGGGCTTGACTCTA
>JAQFZY010001781.1:0-13958 GCA_034696285.1 Hypogastrura burkilli | reverse complement strand
TCTAGAGTTAATTTATCAATTTATTTATTAATCGAAATATTTGTACTAATTCGTTCCAAGCGTAGAGCCAACAGCGCGACACGAGCCGAAGGCGAGGTCGTTACTTGTATGTTATGTTTTGTGCTGACGGCTCAAAGTTATGTTTATGTGATTTGATTATGCGGAAAAATTCTGTTGTTATGTGATTCGATTATGTGGAAAAATTATGTTATGTTATGTGATTTGATTATGTAAAAAAAATTATGCTATGTTATGTGATTTGATTGTTTAAAAATTATGTTGTGTGATTTGAGTATGTGGAAAAGTTGTTATGTGATTTGATTATCTGGAAAAATTATGATATGTGATTTGATTTTCTGGAAAAGTTATGTTTTTATGTGATTCGATTATCTGGAAAAATTATTATGTGGAAAAATTATCTTATGTGATTTAATTATGTGGAAAAATTATGTTATGTTATGTGAGATTTAATTATGTGGTGGTATTAAGTTTGTGGTCTGGAGTGAGTGTACTCGATGTTGTGTTGGACCAGGTGGGCCCTCCCGATTTTTGCTGAAAACACCTCTGGAAAACTAGCCAACACTTTCTCAAAGTATTACCTCCCAACTTTTGAGCGAATCCAAGTGCAATGATTTAGGTATGTTGTCGTCTCCCACCAAGATGTCCAATCCCGAGGCCGGCCCGCCTCTAAAAAACGCCCGTTTACCTTGAATGTCAAGTATTAGTCCATACCTGCTCATAAGGTCTGTACCCATAATTACTACTGGGGCGGGGCCTCCTCTAGAACATAAAACTTGTGGGAGAGCCGTCTATCCCCCAGGGACAGAGGTAGTAGTTAGGGAGTACCATCAAACCAAATCATTAAAACAATAGCGGAAAAAAAACCAGGCCTTTGAAACAATAGCTAGTTTGATGGTACTCATGTCTTTAGATTTTGCGGCGGCTTGAGGTAAGAGTATGGGAGCTCAAACCAAAGCATTAAAACAATAGCCCAGGCAAGTTGAAGTGCTACAAAAATGTTTTTTAAGAAATTTTTTTTTTTTTTGAGAATTTTTTTTTAATTTTTTGCGAAAATTAGTTTATTAATCATGATTGCTAAAAATTATAAATGACGCTAGCCTAGTCGAGTGACATCTTTTTCGAGGACTCGTAATCTCCCTTTGACTAGCGCCCATTTCAGAGCTCTAGAAAGAAGGGTTTAGGAAATGACATTTCAAATTATTTTAAATTAAATGT
The DNA here is from genome assembly GCA_034696285.1 of Hypogastrura burkilli. Lineage (NCBI taxonomy): Eukaryota > Metazoa > Arthropoda > Collembola > Poduromorpha > Hypogastruridae > Hypogastrura > Hypogastrura burkilli. The sequence goes on along the minus strand of JAQFZY010001781.1, from coordinate 12,722 downwards.
TAATTAACGTTAATTACCGTTAATTGTGAAAAAATAAAAATTTGACTACCTAAGTCGAGTGACGATCAAAACACTCGTTTCGACATTCCTAATAGTATGCATGCTACCTAGGCGCAATTCAATGAACGTTAAAAAAAATTACACAAAAAAATCAAAATTTTTTTTTTTAATTTACACTTCAATTAAAAGAATAATACATTGGGTTTTATGTAATACATAATAAAAAATGCACCAGAAAAAAGTGCAAATAACCTTTAGCGGATGTGCCCTATAAAGTACGAAACAAGTGTCGTCCAGAATTAAAATCTAATTTAATAATCACTAATAGATTATTTACTTGAATTATTTTCAGAACAAACGTAGCAAAAAAGCGGCTGTCCGCGATGGCCCTAATTAAATTTAAACTTCTGTTAGGACCTTCGCTGACATCCGCTTTTTTGCCTTTTGGACAGAATTACACCTGACCTGGCCGTGGTTTGGGTGGTATAAGGGTACTTGCTGGTACCGTTAATGGTTCGTAGCAGATGGGACACTCTGGAATTGGTGGGATAAGAGAAATTTTGAAGTTGAGAAAAAATTTAAAAGGTTTTAGTTCAGAGGTCTTACTTGGATCGAGATTGAAATGCAAATGAGCTCTCAAGGCCGAGTCAAGGACTTGAGTATGTGTGTCCTTAGGATATTATTGGAAATGGTTCTTGGCCCAAGTCACGTAGGATGTGCAGGTGTAAATTATTTTAAGGACATTCCTGCCTGCAGACCTTTACCATAAAATTCCTACCATTTTCTCCTTTTTACTTGAGGTAGGCCATCTGTGAGGGTTAAGGATTCTTTCCTCATTGTAATTGTTACTGAGCCCTTTACCTGCTCCATAATTTCTTCCGTATTCGCAGCGGGTGCTGGCGCCTGGGACAGGAGTCTGTCTTTATCACGTCAATCAACTAAAATATTCGGGTCCTCTCTGTACTTAATATTTTTGGTTCTTCACAATCGTATGCTAACTCAACATTCCGACAATGAAACATTTCCCACCATTCCACCAACCGACTACATTTTTCGACAAATTCCTCTACTCTAAATTAGTGTATGACTCTTTGACTTTGCCGTATTCTATTTAATGGAATTTGTGGAATGGAATGGAATATCATTTTGTTTAAATTCCAGCCCATTGTATTCTATTTTAATAGAATTATTTTAGGAAGCTAAAACTTTTATAGTACTGTGGGAGAGTTACCCAGCACACCGGGTACTCTCTCTCCTGCACTCTCTCTCCTCTCCCTCCGACTCCAACTTCTGAGAGTCTGTGGCAGGTGGCGTCCGAACATCAGACGCCACGTGTCACACGAGCTCATCCATCCTACGCTCTCCCCACTCACTCCTCACTCTTGACCCGGAACCTCTGACGTTCGGACGTGCCTTCAGCACGTCCTCTTCAGTCCTCCATCTTTGGAGCCTCTCTCCTTTATCGTCTCTCTCCTGATCTGTCGCTACCGTGACCTGTGACCCGTGACCGTGACCTTCCGAGCAGCCCCCGAGACCTACCCAACCAACATCGCGACAAGACGCGGGGGACCGCAACGCTGCCGCTTTTGGAGACTTACTTTTTTGGCTATTTCGCTTTTGCCTAGGCTAGGATCAGGTCTTATTTATATTTATTTATTACACACTACGACATATATACATCAATTCTTCCTTTTTATTTACACACACATATTTTTTGGTCTGTGGTCGGTGCGTGTACGGTATATATATATTATTTTGAAACTCACAAATTCGTGATTCACATCCCAAATAATATTTTTTTTGCGCATCCATTTTCCATTTAATTTTTTATTTCCAAAATTCAATCTCGTCAAATTCATAATCCATTCGTACTGTTTCTCCATTCCACGCATTCATACTAATTATTAATTTGGAGTCCATACATACATACATATATATACATAGCCGACGGGACCATTATACCATATACCAGTACTTGCAACGCGACCACCCGTCACACGATTCATACACCCCTGACCACCCGTCACACCATACATACACCCCTGACCACCCGTCACACCATACATACACCCCTGACCACCCGTCACACCATTCACACATTCGGACTTAAGTAGTACTTAGAACTGACTCCATACTACATACAAATTCTAAATATCATTTAACAGCTAAATATATTACAAACAAAATTATAATTATAAATTCAAACAATAATTTCACATACATTTACAAAAAACGATTTTTTTTTGGAAACAAAGCGAATCGTCCCGAACCTATGCTCGATTTTTTTTCAAATTTCTAAACGCTTCAAATTAAATTAATTCTCCGCTTTTGTCATTTTACAAAAAACCTAGCCTACGCCTTTCCTATTCATACACACAAAGCCTTACTATTCATTCATACAAAGCCTAACACTCCAGCAGCACCGTGGTGACACGGAACCGTATCCCAAAAATTGTCCCTCTCATGAGCCTATCAATTCAAAAACCGAATCAGCACATGGAACTATCGATTCTGAAACCCAATCAGAATCCTCGATACAAAAGCCCGGCCCAGACCCCTGTATCAATCAATCCAAATCAGTCACCAATGAAACCCTCGTACTGTTAGATTGGTACCGAAACAACTATATAGTTTTCAGATGTCTCAATACAGACCGACCCAATCACATCTGATAGCCCTGTATCTGATCCAATCCCAGACCCTACTGTCAGTCAAGACCACTTAGTTAAGTCATTATTTAAGTCCTTAGTTAAGTCAGCAGTTCTGGAACTCAATCCAGAATCACTCCAGGCAATCTCAGACCTGGATCATTCAGAATCAATCCAGGCCATCTCAGTCCTGGATCATCCAGAATCCATCCAGGCCATCAAAGTCCTGGAATTTCCAGAAACAGTTCTGGAACACTCAGTGCTGGAAACTACAGAACCTATAGTTAAGTTAGATTTATCTGTCCCATTCGACCCAACCTCAAACTCTCCAAAATCAAAAATTCCCGTACGGTCACACCCAATCAGTCGTCAATCAGATTCTAAACGCTTCCCCAGGTCACATATCCCAATAAGAGAATCCCTACCCCAAAATCCATGCTTTGGCAACCTCACCATCGAGTATTCCAGTTCCAACTCCTTGCCATCACTCGATTCCCTTGAGATTGAAATCTCCTCGGCCAAATCATTATCCGCTTATCCAACCAAGCCCGCCATTTCGAGTCTCAAAATCAGAACCGAGCCTAACCTTTCTATTCTTTCCCCACCCGAAAACTTTTCCACAGATTCCGACAATAATTCAGTTAACCAGCTATCTGTGTTAGAACTGGAATCGACTTATTTTATTTCCTGTCTCCCAGCTACTAACCCAATGCACTTAAATAAAAATTCCACTCCCCGTCCAACGAAAAAGCAAAAGAAACAGACCACAACAAACAGAAAAGCAAGACCCCCGAGACATTCCCATGGAGATTGGAATGAATTAGAAGCGATACGAACCAACCATATTTATTACCTCCTTAGTCGCGAAGATGACCCTAACTTTTCTAATGATGAGAAAGGTTAACTTCTATACTACAGACAGAGAGGCGATATCCCATTTCGACTCTGAAACATCGATACAGCTACAAGCTCATTCCCAAACGTTGAAAGAATCAGAACAGCCCCCCCGTACACCCGACACCCGTTGTACTTGAACACGCTTTGACCCTTTCTACTTGTAACTTGTAACGTCCCTGATCAACGACGTCGTGATATCATCTCCATAGATTCTTTTAGTAAAATTGAAGCCCCGAGATCATCGTTTTTTCGGTTCCCCGCAATCTGATCTCTTATTCACACAATTATATGAGGCCCAGGTTTCGATCCTTCCAACGGTAATATCCTGCTATTTGAATTACAAGTCAATAAGTTCCACAGTACACTCGTTCTATATCAATCAAATTACCACTAATCCGTTTACAAATTTTCAGGTCGACCCAATTCTTATATTCCCATTTAAGTCTACGACCCCTAAAATTCGACCCTATTAGTCAAGCTTCGTACCCGATTCAAACAATTCCTGATAACGTAATCTACCCCCCCCCCTAGTCCCTAGTCTATCTTATAATAAACAATCTACTCCCCAACAACAATCCCCCTATCTCATTTTACTCTGAAATTTCCCTACTCTCCATTCGATATACTCTTTCATTCCCACACATCCATAACCTTCCCTGCCAGTAACGCTTTCAGTTGGAGGCTGAGGGACCAGCCTTTTCGTACCGCCCTGGATGTGGGAGAGTTACCCAGCACACCGGGTACTCTCTCTCCTGCCCTCTCTCTCCTCTCCTTCCGACTCCTGCTTCTGAGAGTCTGTGGCAGGAGGCGTCCGAACATCAGACGCCGCGTGTCACACGAGCTCATCCATCCCACGCTGTCCTCACTCCTCACTCTTGACTCGGAACCTCTTACGTTCGGACGTGCCTTCAGCGTCCTCTTCAGTTCTCCATCTTTGGAGCCTCTCTCTTTTCTCGTCTCTCTCCTGATCTGTCGCTATCGTGACCTGTGACCTGCGACCGTGACGTCGAGGAGCCCCCGAGACCTTCTTGATTACCAGCAACACCACAGTACATTCCATGGCATATGCATAGAATTACGTTCATATAAAAGCAGGTAATTTTCTAAACTTTACATTATTGTGCCATCAGTATTCGAGCCTTGTACATCTCCACTATTGTTGTAAAGTCTCTAGTTGTTTTTAGTTTAGTAGGTTGAAACATTTTCCTGTCTACCGAATCGAGGACTTTTGCTGCAGAAGCTGCCATCTGCATTCAAGATTTGAAAAGTCTCAATCAGTCACAAGTCTTTAGTCCCTGACGTTAACGTAAGTCTCAGTGTATAGTATAATTCAGTATTTCGTAAGAGAAATGTTATGCGCTTTCGTAACGCCTTTATTAAATTACGTGACCCTATATGCTGAACTTGACGCGTAACTTTTCTTACTATAGATGATATCAGTACAGGAGCGATTTGAGACAGATAAGGAGGCTCTACGTCAAGAACTAGTATACTTAATTAAACTGTGTTATCGGTTTGGAGTCGCCGCCTGGGATTTAGACTTAGCCAAAAATTTATTTAGTGTTTGGGCAACGTTCGCTATAAGGCTGTATTTAGGGTCGTTCAAAGCAGACTCGCCCTTGGCACCTTTTTCGAATATTTGAGTGGATGGGTTTTGGAGCCAAATGGGGCCTGGCAGAACATTATGGATGAAGACTTTACTGTAGAAAAAATTATTATGGCGAAAGATGGAATGCAGCGCTTATAAATGTTTTGTCCCAGAAGGGTTATTTGTACGGCGCGGTTTGGTCCCAAGCTCAAGACGCAGCTGATATGTATCGTAAAGAAATGATTTATCATGAGCCGAATCCTAGAATTAGATGTGGAAGTAATCCTACTCGTGAAGAATAATAAAATAATATTTTAAAACAAAACAAACAAATTCTTTTTTCTTTTTCATGTATAGCATGCGATGTCCTCTATGCGTTTGCGAGGTTAGCAACATAGACTTACATTGGTGGGATGTTCATTCGGACTGGTGTCGCACATGCACACCACCGCATCACATGAGTCATGCATGTAGCGGTAGGGAAGATGAGGAAGAAGATAGGTCTTGGTTAGATGTACAGCCGCCTCCACCGGTATCTGCAACGCCAGTGGTTTCTTTGACGAGTACTGCAGTAGACGAGGGAGACCCAACTTTGATATAATAAACTTTATCAATAATTTTGGCTATTCCACCAATGTACCAACTCCTGGTGAAAAAAGGAATTGTGATGAGCCTTCATCTTTGGGAAAGCGTCAGTGCGCTGGTCATACCATTCAAGAGGTCAGAGGCAAGTGTTATGATGAAAAGGACCATGCTGATCTTAATGTTAAAAACTCCCGCCAAGAAGGCAGTCAAGATGAACAAGACTCCACAGGCTATTTAGATGAGTCTGACCAATCTAGCCAGAATGAAAGTGAGGTTGACAGTCATGATGTTGATCTTCCTAGTAATACAGTAGAAAGCCAGGATTCCACGTTTGATATAATGGACTATATCAAAAACGACGACTACTCTTCCATTGTACCCATTCCTGGCTCATCTACTGTGGAGAAGCAGCGCCGTGTTCTGGCAAACGAAGAAACTGAAAAGACGGCCGCAGACCAAGCTGCGCTGGACGCAGATGCCGGATTTGATATGATCAACTATTATGCTTTCAAGCAAAGTCATTGTCCTCTCTCTGTGATGAGCATTTCAGTAATCGTGTTGCTTTTAAAGAGCACTTGTTTCACTTCCATCCAGGATTTTACATATGTCAGATTGGAGACGGGCTTAGCAACGAGATTGAAGTTGAAAATACTCTGCACGCACATGGTGGCAGTGTTTCACTTTTTCTAGCACTGCTGGTTAATTTTAAAGTTGATGACGTTCAGCAACTTTTCTCCATGATTGAAAAAAGTACGTTTAGTGTAATGAGTGAAGAACTGCGCGGGAGGAGATCGTACAAAGCCTTCTTTAGCATATTTTCAAAGGATAAGGCAGATGAGAGTGAAGAATCGCTTGTCAAGTCCTTTACCTCATTCTCACATACCATTTACAGCGAGGTTATGATCCCAAGAACTCTATAATTAGCCTGCAATCAATTTGAATCTCAAATTGATGGATTTACTGGTGAAAAGTCGGGCTGGAGGGTTGATAAAATTATGGGTTCGAATTTGTGTTGACCAATTATAAACCGATTGGGATTGGAACTTACATGTCGCTCCCTTTCCCACTCGATCGGAAGCATTCTTGTCTTCTCAATATTGACAACAGTAGGAGCAGTGAGACAAATGACAAAAATAAGTGTTTTTTGTGGTCAATTTTGGCACATGACAAAGTTTGTGGTATAACTTTTAAAAAAGACTGGCATAGAAATAGGTATGATAAGAAAGTCGAGACGTAGATGGGAATGCTTGGTCGGTTAAATTTAGAGGGGCTAAAGTTTCCAATGACAATGAACCAGATCCCCAAATTTGAAGACAACAGTACAGACATTTCTCTCAGTATTGTTTCGTACAAAATAAAGGAACCTGACCCAACCAAGCTTATGAAACAGTATAGTACGGACAAGTCCAAATGTGAGAGAAAGTATCAGCAGGGTGTGCGGCAGGATAATCGAGAAAGACTGGAAGCCTATCTTTTAATTCAGAAGAATCTACATCTCCTACACAACACCAAAGCCGAGCGGGAAATTCACATTGATTTGCTACTCTTGAATGATGGTGAGAGGAATCACTTTGTTTTCATTCGAAATCTGGAAACACACGTCCTGGACATAACGGTTCCAAACTAATTTGCAGAAATTGTTTCTAAATGTTTCGTCAGAAGCATGCTTTTGAAGACCATAGTAAATATTGTGATGCTGTTGGGCTTTAACGGACCTGGTTTCCGGAACCTGGATCAAAAATTAAGTTTAATCGATGGGATAGGACTCAACCGTTGGGATTTCGGATATATTGTGACTTTGAGTCAATTCTTCCCAAGTATGATGCCAACAAAAGTCAACTAATCAATGCAAAGGCGACTGACGATGGAAGCTCAACAACAAGGCTACAGGAGCATTTTGCATCAGGATACTGTTGGATGGTTGTGGATTGATAGAAAGTTACGTCATACAGTTACACGTGTCAAAGTAAATGAGTGTCCCGTCAGCGGCTGAGTATTGTCTCGGAGAAATTATAGACTATTGTAGTACAGCTTTAAAGAGGGAGTTGATGGGGCATCAAGCCGACTCCCCAGACAATATGGATATTGATCCAAGCGATCTTGAAAGTGCTGTGGATGCTGGACATTGTTGTTTTTGCAAGTTGGAGTTTACCGGAAAACATCCAACCAATCGACGCAAAGTTTGGGACTAGCACACAATTATTGTAACCTGCAGGCAAAACTGAAGATCGATTTTCCTGTCTTTATTCACAATCTTTCCGGTTACAATAGTAGCTTTCTAGTACAAGCTATTGGAGCGTTAACAAATTCTGGGAAAATAACAAAATGTGAAGTGATTGTAAAGTCGTCGGAGAAGTTTTCTACAACCATCATAAACAACAACATTAAATTTTTGGATAATCTTAGATTTACTCTGCGCTCTCTTGGGATATTGGTCGAAACGTTGAAAAAAAGTAGGACAGAGCAGTTTAAAATAACTCAGGCGGCGTTTTCGGATCATATGAAGATGTTGAGAGGGGATGTAGAGCTGTTATTTCGAAAAGGTGTTTACCCATACACTTATATGGATTCTCTTGCAAAATACCAGGAAACAATACTTCCGGACAAGTCTTACTTTTACAGTCAATTTCAAGAGGAACCAATCTCGGACGAGGATTACGAACATGCACAACAAGTTTTTGATAGCTTTGGATGTTACGATCTTGACGATTATACACGTTTATACTGTCATTTAGATGTTTCTCTCCTCGGTAAGTCCCCTTTAAAATGTATCATATTACGAATTTATAGCTAATTTTTTCTGGTTTTGAATCTTAGCTGACGTCATGGAGTCAATGAGTAAAATTATGCGAGATGCGTATGGTTTAGAACTTGGACATTATTTCAGCATCCCAATGGTAAGTTTTTTATCTCGAGTTATTTTCTGTATTGGCTACAACGCGTTCTTGTTTAGGTTGCGTGGGATGCTGTGCTTAAGACTAGTGGAGTTATGTTGGATCATATTACAGAATCTACCATAAATCTCTTTAGTGAGTCAGCTATCCGAGGTGGATATTAGGTAGTACTGGGAGCATACGTGCTGTGAGGATCCCTGTTAGCATTAAGAAGTGGTTCGTCAAGTGAACGAAGATAATTAGCGTATTTCCATTGATGTTTGTAATGATGCATTTGGTGACCCCTGCCCTTCTATTAAAATAAGAAGCGGTCGTGTAGTTTGGGGGCGGGGATGTGAGGAATAGGGCAGCCCTAGCTATAGCAAGGGAAAAGTCAGAAAATGTATGAAATAGGCCTGGCAGTTTAGCACGGGGGAGACGCTTTGTAATTAACTGCTCGTAGTTAATTACAGTCAACTTAAGGTCACCATGTGAATTCAAAAACTGGAATAGTAGGTTAATACCTACACTTTAAGGTATTTTTGACCTTCGGGAAAGGTCAACTTGGCCCGCTACACCGTGAAGAGGTTGGGCGCCTAGGTGCAACTTAGGCCCCAACATAAGAGGAGCAGGCCCATTTCTAGGCAAAAGGAGATTCGTCGACCACTTTACCTTACCTTTCACTCCTGGACATAACCAACTTTCCTTGTTTAGTCCCTCATCCAACACTGGTTAGCTTGGAAGCCCAGCTGACTGCATCGGTAGGGCCTAATTATCTTGGTCAGGCTACGCGGATTTCCTATGTACATAGCGTTCTACGAACTAGGGATATAGGGATTCCTATATAGCGTTTGACACTAGCGTATTTTAAGGTTCCTTACTACTGCCTCCCTAACTACACGTATTGCATTAGAGAAGAACTTAACCTCCGACTTGTCTTTGTGTACCTGCATTTTAGCTTTAGTTTAGTTTATAAGGTGCCGGCCTATAATAGGGAAGAAACCCCATGCTATGGGAAACTGAACCAGCCTGGATAGTTAGGATTTTCGTTATACGACCCTAGCCTCTAGCCAGAGGAAGGCGAACCGTTACAGTGCTTGTGCAGCAAACAACAAGTTTATGGGCTAGGAGTGGAGAAAGGATGAGGAGCCGTCATATATTTGCTATATTGATGCAAATAATTTGTGTAACACTTTTGAGAAATTTTGATTTTAATGTCTTTAGTGATACGGTTATAACTTTACAGATGGAAAAGCAATGAGCTCACCGCTTACGGTTAGGGATTTTCGTTGAGTCAGTGGTGATGAGGTTAACCAAATTGAGTCAATGTTGAAGGAATTCATTATGCAGAAAGATCCTTTGGACGGACATGGATATTTGATGGAGGTTGATTTAGAAATTGATCCAAGTCTACACGAAAAAATGAATGACTATCCACCGGCTCCAACTAGGGATCCTACAAGGATGATCTCTCTGAATCTTATCAAAAACCATTGATTGGGGCCTTGCGAATGGGAGACAGTTTGTACAAGGTCCCAAAACTGATGACTGATCTGCATGATAAGACAAAGTACATTGCCCACTACAGTACCCTAAAGCAATACATTTCAATGGGTGTTAGAATTACAAGGCTACACAGGATGTTGTGCTTTAGCGAAAAGCCTTGGATACAGTCTTACATTGACTATAATGAGATCAAAGTCAACTTCTGATTTTGAGAAAAACTTTTGGAAGCTTATGAAAAACAGGTACGTTTTATTTTTTATCGTCTTTCAACAAATACTAATTTATGTTTAGTTTTTAGTGCTTTTGGAAAGACGATCGAGCAGAAGCGAAAGAGACGGAGTGTTCGAGTGGTTACAATGCCAGAACAAGTTCTTAGACAGACAAATAAGCCTACGGTTCAGATTGTAGTTCCAATTAATGCTACTACCAGTATATTTTTACTAAAAAAGTTGAGTGTAAGATTTGATAAACCAATTACTGTAGGTACTTGTATCATGGAGATTAGTAAGTCTATCATGTATGATATGCACTATAACTGTATGCAGGAATATTATGGTGATAAGGCAAAGTTAGTTTATACAGATACAGATTCTTTAATTTACCACATAAGTACAAAAGACATGTATGAAGACATGAAGATTAACATTCAACAAGAGCTGGGGAAGTCCAGGTTAGATATGTCTGAATATGACAAATCATATCTTCAGTTTCGAGCAAATCATGATGGAAGCAATGGGAAAGTCTTGGGCAATTTTAAAGATGAGTTTCAAAATTCTATTATAACTCATGTAGTTGCTTTGAAACCAAAAATGTACGGGATGCGATCACTAAGAGCCCAAGTTGGCCCAAATACAAATTAATGGATTAAAGGGTATGACGGAGAACTCAAGATGAGCGTTTTCGAGTCGAAAAAAGTCACGGGTATTACGCGAACTGCAGTCAAGAAACGGATTTCTCTCAGCGACTATGCTGATGTGCTTCTGTCCGATAAGAAAACATATGCCGAAATGTTTGGTATACGCAAAAATCGACATGTAATGTTTACAGAATCTATTGTAAAAAAGGCATTGAGCGGCCTCGACATAAAGCGATTTGGTTTGGATGGTATAAATAGTTTAGCTTTTGGACATGTGGATCGTGACTTGTATAAATAAAGATAATTTTTGTGGAATGAATCTCAGTCGCTGTTTAGAGGGATAATGGAGGGTGATTATTTTGATTACAAGTTGAAATCACCGCTCACAATGTGTATTAGTGGCATGACTAAAAGTGGCAAGAGTTTGTTCATTGCAAAGCTTTTGGCGAAACGATTGCAAAGAAACGAAATGATTGACACGAAATCTCCAATCAGTCGAGTGATATACTGTTATACGAAAAAGCAACCAACCTTTTACCAGTATCTGAGACAGGCTGTACCATCTATACAGTTTCATCGTGGACTTCCCGATGAGTATGCAGGCGGATCAGACAAGACTTCAATTGTTGCTTTGGACGACCTGATGAGTGAGGCAAGCAAGTCTGACGATGCTTCAGATGCATTTACTCGTATTTCCCATCACCGATTATTTACCTGATTATTTTGGTACAAAACTTTTTCTACAAGAATCTTCGGAATATAACAACAAGCTGTCATTACCCGATAATAATGAAAAATCCTCTCGACTCTAGCTTTCTGGCTCAACTGGGTCGCCAAATGAATGGAAAAAGGAAAAATGCTGTGATGGAGTATGCTTTCAAAGAATGCATGTCAAAGCCATATGGATATCTAATGATTGACGATGAATGAATGATTGATTGGTTCATATGGTCCACTTCCCATTTTCCAATCAATTCACCCTTTCTAAGTATAACGCTTGAATGTACGTACGAACATTCTACAAGTGCAACCTTATACTCGTCGCTCAGCTTAACTGTTTCCCCAAAATCATTTGTAAAAATTGTAATGGTAGTCTCTGGAAAGTGTGCTAGAGATGAGTCGCTCTGCAGTGTCAAGTAAAAGTCACCCATGACGCTCAATCAAATACTGATCAGAAAACACGACTTACAACCAAATAAATACCCTTCTTATTTCACATAAAAGTAATGTAAACAGAATAAATTGTTTCAAAATCTCCATCATTCCGAAACCACTCTCTAAGTAACATGTACAAAATAACAGGAACATGTCTCATGTTGAGGTAGACCACACCAGCATATTCAGAACGTAGTTCAAAGCAGGCTTTATGATCCGGACTGGAACAATTGCACTCCCATTCTTCAATCTCCACAGAGACAAGGCTTGTTCTCCAAACCTCCCACGTATGCATCAGAATCAGCTACAGTTTTTCTGATGCTATGTGCTTTAAGTTAAATCTCATTTAAAACAATAATATAAATTGAATAACAATAGCATCTATATTGATAACTTACCAGTTGTTCGACGATGTTTTGCCACTAGTTCCGCAACGCGTCTCGGATCTCCGCCAGTACCAACCCACAAACCTCCCAATTTCTCCAATACAGTTGGAACCTCTTGCATACCAAAAGAGACAACACCTCGTTTCCTTTATAGAAAAACAGTCTTTCGTCCAGAAATGTCACGATAGTTGCACTTGATTCGGTGAAAGTCTTCAAGAAGTGCTCGTT
>JAQFZY010001780.1:0-13958 GCA_034696285.1 Hypogastrura burkilli | reverse complement strand
AGAGCCAACCTCGCTAAGCGGCGGAGCCGCGTGCACAAGTATAAGACACGAGCCGAAGGCGAGGTCGTTACTTGTAATTCTATATTTTGGTGTCTGCGCTATTATATTATTATGTCGTTTTGAGCTACACAAAGAGGGAATCTATTCCATTAAATATTTAATGTATTATTTGTACGGAAATCTATATTTTCTGGGCTGGAAATTCCAAACCAATCCAAAGGCTGATTTTGCTGTTCTATGCCATTATTAGGTTGAAGTAGCCTGCCAGCAGTCAGCATATGTGGCGTTATTCAGATCAGGCGAGTGAATGCGCGTGCATTACCGAAACGCTTTCACTCTTTACAGAGAAAGAGGCCTTGGAGCTTATTCGTATTCGAAAGTCAAAGGTCTAAGACCAATATGTACATCCTGGATTCATTGAGACATTGGGGAAAGCGGCCTAAAGTGACTCTGAATACCAATCAGTGTCAAGATAAGTATCGGTGCCTACCCCTTACGGCACCTAATCATTGGAGCTCATTATAATTAGGGATATACTCGTGGGACGCCTCCGGCACTCAGCCTATAGCCAATCGCCTAAGCCCAATAGAAGCTCCTAATTTATGACGCTGCGCTGGCCTAACTACCCCACGCATTCAGTCTTAGTTGAGGAGGACGGGAAGAACGTCTTTATTATTTATGCCTCTGCTCTTCTTGGATGGTGGTCAGTTTTGTAGTTGGAGATGGCAGGGCCAACTTCCTCCGGTGTGTTCCTTGGCCAATAAAAATGACAGTCCCTCCAAGAGACCCCCGTCATAAAAGCGTTACGGGGATCGTAAATCTTGATTGAGGAGATGAAACAGAAGAGGATCCACCAGCTTCCTATTCTTTGGCAAGATCCCTGAGTCCAACGGATCTTACCTTTTCCAGCCTAAATACTCCTGGCCCAGTCATCCTCACCTAACAACAATGGTCGAGGAGGAAGAATAAGACCAACTTAACCTTTCCAGCCAGTTGGTTCACTTTGTCCATAGGATAGACTCCAACCTGGGCCCGAAAGTGTCTCTTTCATGAAAGGAGGGAAAATTTCACTTAAGGGCCCATCAGGAGTGACAATCAAAAAGACTCCACTGAGGAGCAAGGGTACTGGTACGGGGAACAGTTGGTCTGTTTATCCATACAAGCATCGCCTATGTCGTAGAGTCCTTGGATTAGGACCTACAGGTCTCGGACTCAGAAGGCTGAGCATATTTTACAGAGTAGTCTCATTTCAACTATTGTTAGTTTAGAATTTTATAATGGTTTGTATTTAGGAAGCCCTGACAAAAAAAATGATCGAATTCAGTTTATCGAAGGGACATATGATCCATTTTTTTAATCGAAAAACACTATGGCCCATATTTATCTTGAGCGAAAACAATTGGGTCGAAAACCCAGAATTGCATTACAATTACAATTACAATTTACAAATGTAAATGAATTAATACAGTTCAATTGATAGTTATTTAACATAGAAACAAGGAAAGTACAAAAAATCGAAAATTTTCAAATATCAAGTAAAACTTCTCATTGCTTATTGCGGGTCGACGGTTGACTGTATTGCTTAGACTCAGTATGAGTGTATTACGTCAGTAAGCAATGCGAAATAGACTTGAGGTAGGATTTGTGATCAACGGACGTTGTGTCGTAAGTACCTACGATGTTACATAATTTTTCGTTATAAGCTCTTTGTACTTCTTCCGGGCAGCTTCTCGAATTTCGGACTCGAAATTCACTCTACTTAGTACTCCCTTCTCTACTACAGCATCTATTAGATACTATGTACTATATCATAAAAAATTCCAATCGAGATTCGACCAAATGTTCTTTTCATAAAATATTGGTTCAGTCGCGTGAAATTTCGATCATTTTGCTTTCGATAAACTGAATTCGATCATTTCTCCGCACACAAGGTATTTAGTGCTACACCCAAAAATATCCATTTTAGCCTAAAATAATTGAATTTTAAAAAAACGAGTATTCAACGAAATAAAGGGCTTTTTGTGGACCAACATTAACTTATAACTTTTAATTTGGAGTGTAATCTAGCAGCAATATGTAACTGTATATTAGCCTGACATGGCTTAAATTAACATTTGCGACTAAACTCTATAAGTACTTTGAAAATTTTATTTTGATTAGATTTTTAAAATTAATGTCAGGAATAACGATCATTAAAGCCTCACTCATACATGTTCACTCACAAATCAACGACAAAGTCCTTATAAATATAGTTTACAATTTAAAAGCACAAGAAACTGTTAAGTATAACCTAAGCTCTACTTTCTACCTATACCTATGCTATTTAAACTAAACGCAGTGTGATGTAAATTGTAATTCAAATGCATTTTTTTTACTGTGAATAAATAAATAAATAAATAAATAAATATGTTTGAAGTACAGATACTCCTTTGAATGCCTACCAAGACCAATCGAGCCAAGCGTCATACTGTACTCCACCTGGGTTTTTTGTCGCTTTTGTTCCATGTAGCATCTCTCACATTCATTAGCCAATTCTCAATTAAAATTAAACTTAAAATGCCTTCAAAGAAGACGTTCATAAGGACTAAATTTGGAAGTCATCTGTACTTGGGCTGTTATTGTCCAAACCTTGGCCTGGGAATGAAGGGCTCCTCGACATACGATCTCGTAGAATGGAGTGACGGGAACCCTGCATGGTCCCTATTTTCCTCTGCCTCAACAGGACTCGAAGTGGAGTAAAAGGAAGGGAAAGATAAATATTATAAGGAGGAAACATGAAGAAGTGTCTGGGATTTTTTCTTCATCCTCCCATGGCAGCCAGCAGAACAATGTCCATGGCCCTTCTTGTGTTGTTGCTGCTGCTGGGGTGCTTCATCCTCATTCCTCCTACATAACTCTTGAACCCAGGCCTGGCCTTATACATATGTAGAGAGAGGCTCCTTTTCTTGGGAGGATTTTGGATGGCCGCACTAATCCAAGCACCCCGGCCTCACACACATTCGTATTGCTAATAGGCCCGTGATCACTACGAATGTATAATTTTACATAGATTTACTGAAATTAGCTCAAACTTGATTGCTACTACTTTAATTAAAAAATAATCAGGAACATATAGGCTAATCAAATTTAGGTACGTATGGGGTGATTCATATTCGTGGGGTGCGACTTTGAGTGAGTCCGCCGCCTCAGCACATGGACTCCACTCTCAGCCTCCTCAGCCAGGTTTAAGACCTCAAGATCTGAGTGAGAGGCTCTCAGTTGACAGGAAGGTCTCCTCCGTCTTTCAACGACTACCTGTACGCTCTGCTTAACCCCATCAGAAACTCATGAAAGAAGTCAGTACCCGTTTCCGGAATTAGTGGAAGGGAACAAGTGATTACAAGTTGAACCAAGTGAATTTCACGGAGTAGTTTCTGCCAACACATTTTGGCCTCAAAACTTTAGAGCAGTAGGGACACTAAACTAAATGTGCTGGGACAGTCTGACTTTTTCCGGAGGTCAGAGTGACTCAAAAACTGAAATTAGGGATCAAAGTTCTGCCCATGGGGAATCGGAACGCATGAATTGGATCTCGTCAGAATATTGAACCGTAAGTCGATTTCCTATTCACACTATTCCGACAATTAGAAACTACAAGTAGCTGTTAATGTAGCTTAATGGCCCGAGAATAGCATCATTTCCATACTTCTGTCCACTACAAGTACCTGTTAATACTTATGTAGCCTAATGACTTGAGAGCAGGAGTTCGATAGGCCTGCCAGTCTCCGAATTGAATTATTGTGCATTTCCCAGTAGGTACTGTTAGTCTACTCTACTACTACTGTAGGCGTCTGGACCCAATGAGGCGTCCCTAAATCATTTTCCAGGGAACTTGTCCGGTTTTCCGTATTCAGAACAGTGTCAAATCTCTTTCTCCCCAATTTCACGGGGAGTGCAAATGGGAGTCCAAAGAGATCGGGTTACAGAGACTTTCTAGCCCTCTCCCCTACACTACTGCGTACCAACTGTATTGAATGTAGCTAAGGGGACGTCAGGCTCCAATATTCTGCCACATGCTAGGACTCAGGGACAGAATCAGCCTAATGTGTTTACACAGAGTAATTAGGCGGAACCTCTATTTATTTAGGCCCTGAGTCTCTGCTCTCGCTATGGGGATGAAGAGTCAGCCCTTGTTTTTCCAGGCTGATTAAATTAGGGGCACGGGAGTGTATTCTCTTTCCTATCCGAAATAGAGATGAGCTGGAATTGATTCAGAATCACGATTAATTCGAGGGCCGAGGTGATAAGACTAGAATTAATGAGATTATAATTGGAGGCGTGAAGGGGGAAGAGGGGAGGGCATTAGGCGGGCTCCAACAATACCTTTTCTACGCCGTCAATTGTGCATCTGTATCAGCATCAGGTCAACAGCTACGGCAAGGCCTGTAATACAACATTAAGATTTTTAATATTCGGTTTTATTTGACTGTATTGAATTTAAAATATATTGCATTTCTAATCTGAATTTACTGAATTTATATGGAAAGTAAGTGCTTTTTATTTATTACCTACTTGATTTAAATCAAGCTTACTCTTTTCAAACGCATTAGCGCTGCCACTATTTGGCATAATATGCTATATTTTCGGCCGAACTAGCCGTCAAAAGTTAAAATTATACATTTCAGGAGGAGTGCCCAATCCGAATTTAATTCGTTGATTTAGTTTACCGTTTACCTATATAATTTATTTGTTTATACCGAAAAACAGTATGGCCGAACGTCATCTTGATCGAAAACAAGTTGGTCGAAAAGCGAGGACCTATTTACAAATGTTAATGAATTAATGCATGAAGGAATACGCGGTTCAATAAATTGAATTCGATCATTCGTCCGCACACGAATTCACTCACAGACTTCGTCATTTTAGTGTCGCTCAAGCCGTTAACTCAGTTAAATTGGGCTTGTGTTTGTTTATAGGAATCCATATTAGGCTGTTTCAAAGCGAAATATGCCAGCTTAGATTACGTTAGATTAGGTTAGGCTTGGACTACGTCTTCCACTGATTGCTGATTTGTACTGTTTTCCTCAAAATTTAATTTTTCCGGCACAAAAATACAAAGATTATAATATTACACAATTGGCCCAGCCTGATTTTCGTATCCTTACCTGGCTCCAAGGAATAGAGCTACGTATTTGTGTGTTTGAGTAATTGAATGGGTTGGCCTGAAGCCGTGAGTGTGGGAGGCGTATTATTAGGCTCCAACCCTTATAATCATAATCATCCCTCGAGGTGACAGGTGTGTAATTAATGAACTTAATGACAGGGTCCTGCCTCCGGAGACGGGCTCTGGAAATAATGGCTGTGTATATGTGCTCATTTCGGATATTACATATTTAGTAGGTGTATGATCATAGAGACGTCTTCCCCGTCTCAACTCCTAATTTGTATTCCCTACATCATCAGATTAAGAACGGCTCCTCAATTAATGGTACGGAGGCGGGCTGGGACTGACGTGTTTGAATCCTTCATGTCATTATTAACCGGGAGCCATCTTTCTAATAGGATCCCGTTAGTCTCTTCCCCTCATTATAATTGAATTTATGAGGCGTGTAGAAGTTAACAAGTCATAAAGGAGTCTACGGACTCTGGAGTGTCATAGTCATACATAATAACGCTCTGAATAACTTGGGCATCTCCCTTGGCCTTCTACCTACGCTCAAAGGGCAAATAAGTTCAGGCTTCGACGAGACGAGTATGGAATTACCATAAAATATGGATATAGAGAGGCCGAGGATTGGCTACCGTAAAATTCCATCCCTTTATGGATGAGTTCATAATTGAAAGCACATTGACTTTTAAGGCAATAATCAATGGTTACTATGCAAATACGCAGTTTATGCCAATGCCAAGCTGGCATGAATCTGAATACATATCTGTAGCTACATGGCTCGACGGATATTCTGATGTAGAAAGTTCAATTCTGGTATTTCAATTTTCAATGGAGATATAATATCTTCCAAAAAATACAAAAATCCGACTCATTAGTTGACTTGAATTAGGGTTAGGCTTGGTAATAATAAGGTTACTGTTCCAAGTTAAGTTAAATCAAGCTTGGATTACAATCAAATAAGTGCAAAAAGTAAACATTTGTTCTCATTTTAGTGTACAACTGAATATATTTTACGGAATTCAACGGTGCTGTCTCCTTTTCACGTCCCTGGTATTTGTCATTGAAGCATAACTAGGCTTAGAACAAAGGGAAAATTAAACATTAGCAATTAGCATAGTGCTATATGTAAAGGGGTTCAAAATGAGTTTGGCTTTTAGCCTGCTAAGTAGGATTATAAGTTTGGCTAAGGGCCAGTGGATTGGATAAAGTAAATGATTTTGTGTAAAAAGGTGCTTAGCGGTCTGTGTAATTCCTAAATTATGCAGATGAGTAGTTCCACTGTCTACCTTTTCTATTTGGGAAGGCAGAGGTAGGGCTCAGGTAGGAGTCCCTAAATAATTAGACTTTGGCTCCTTCCTAACTACCTTCACGAGCTTATGCATGGATGGGGTGGGTTTACTGCTCTAGATTCTTTCAGACTCTTCAGGGCATTAGGGAAACCTTCAATAGGAATTAAGGACTTAGCATTAGGGCCTAGACGACGACGACGGTGGTTTGAGTTATTTGAGTGACGGGGAAGGGCGACACGGGCGTATAGGCTCTTAGTAAGATGCGGGAGGTGTCAGGGCCTCGGTCCATGGACAAGATGAGGGACCCTGACGTCCCTTGTCACAATCTATTTCTCTGGCTCTGACAAATGGAAGGTTCTCCCGGTGACTTGGGCCAAGGCAAATAGGGAATCCGGTGATTTTACGGTCCAGTTTCCTCATTATGACGACAATGGCCTGTCCATTAATCATTGTAGTGCTCCGAGTCATAAGGGTTTCTTAAGGGTACAGGCCTCAGAATGGTGCACAAAATGGAAGCCCCATCATTCATTATTCATATGGCTGGCTATGGTTTCTGGTATTGAACGAGCCCAAGAAAATACTGATTTCTAGCATTAAAAGTATTCAGTATTTTCTTTGCTTAAGGAAGGTGACTATGACTGGCTACGAAAATAGCTAAATCAAGGGTAGAATCTAATATAATCTAACCCAAACTCAGGAAACCGAACCTAAAATCTAACTTAGTCTTACCTTTATAAATACCGAAGATAGTATATTTTTAGCCAGAAGTCTCTATTTTGAAGTGCCATAATAATGCATATTCCGTCAGACAGTTTTCAATGTTTCCGGCTCCTGTGTTCCCTCCCAATTGTTGGAAGCGAGACAGCTCTGAAACTTTTTAAATGAGAGTGTGATAACCTTGAGTGTCATCGTCCTCGTTAGAGCTTGATTCCCGTGGCACATTAATTTAATTTGTGAGCCCGGGTGACGGGAAGGCATAATTTAGGACGTGATGTATGACATTTATTGTGTAAGCAGGTCCTAAGGCTCTCAGCCTCGGAGCCTCCCTTCCTTAATGAAAAGTATTAAGATCTTAAACGATGTTTTTTGTTACTCTGCAGGTCTTCCAACCTTCGTGGCCAGAATGGGAAACTTGAATTGGTTTAATTATTCCTGCCTCATCAACTCACTTTTCTGGATTTTAGTCATAGTGCTCTGTGGGCAGCCGAAGCCTGGAGCCGGAGGAACCTCAGTTCGTGGTACGCTCATATTTATGACCCTTGGCCCTGCTCCTAATTTATGTGATGACCAGGTCCCGCTCATAACTTGACATTTACTGGCTCAGAGCCACAGACCCTTAATTGCACGCATTATCTACAATTTCACGGTTCGGACGCTAAGCCTATGTCTGCCAGCTCTGTTGATCCTGATCCTGACTTGTTGACACGTCTCCTGATGATGTGTGAGATGTGAGATTTAAAGCCGTGCCGTACTCCCTCATATGTATAACCTACAGCACTGTAGATTACGTTTAGGTTTAAGCAAATAAAACATTTACGAAGTTGCAAGTTTCCGTGGATAGAAGTATTTGTTCTTCAACTTGAAAGTCGGCACACGTAATTTATAATTTAAAACTTATATTTTGAATTCACACTACAAAATATAATTCCCCGTCAAACATACTATACATACATCTTTTGGACTCAATGGCTATATTGACTTCCAGGAAATGGAATTCCAGCCTGCACAGAATCCCCCTTACAAGGCAGTAACTCAACTTTGTATGTTTAAATATTAAATAGTGAGATTGGAGACTCTGTAGGTCCTGGATCTTCAATATCAAATTGTGGACATAGTCCCAGCCCCCCACACACCTCCTCATCATCTGCATTGTTGTCTCCGGCCAACAATGGCCTTTTCCCCTCTGTGGGACTGGAAACTGGGCTGGAGTGCAGTGTCATTCTGACAG
Source organism: Hypogastrura burkilli (assembly GCA_034696285.1). Taxonomy (NCBI): domain Eukaryota; kingdom Metazoa; phylum Arthropoda; class Collembola; order Poduromorpha; family Hypogastruridae; genus Hypogastrura; species Hypogastrura burkilli. Next base: position 5,572 of record JAQFZY010001780.1, on the reverse strand, counting down.
GGCAGAAGAATGGGCCCTGTATAAATGCCCGCCTTGGGAACTTGATAGTATTCTACGTCTGAAAATAGTTGAACTCCAGCAGTTGAGTAGGTACGAATGGTTTACCCAAGGTAGTCTTGCTCGGCGTCTACGAAGGCATCCATCCAGGACCAAAATGGTACTCACCTGTCAGGCATCTACGGCCCAGGCACTTCAGGAGTCACATAATAAAAGCACGGACCGAGTTTATCCGAGCCCAGCAAGAGCAATCCTACGCTTCCAGAGCCTACAATATCTCAGTTTATTATATTGGACTCAGTCGTGGCTCTGCATTCGGTTAAGAAAGGGGAGGGCATCTCCATGCATTTAAAACATTTGATTCCGGGGTAGGTGGCTTGAGTACAGGATTAGGATCTCTGTCAATTCTGTACTCAATTAACTTGTGCAAGGATCTAAAAAAATTTGTGAACATGCATTCAACGCTCAATCTTACCGTAATAGGTACTTGTTTTAAACGAAGCGTTGTGTGAGGATTCAAAATCTTTTATAGACCTACGTGGATTACATCACAGAATTGACTCGCGTATAGAAAGTATAGAAACAGGAAATATGTAAAACTTTAATATTTAACCTAACATAAACTCACCTGAACTAACTTAAATCTTAAATTACCAAAACATAACCTAACCTAAACCTTGCCCTTACTTAAATAATTACCTATTTGGGATGAACGATAACGGTTTCCTGCCCAGATTCAATTCTTTTTTAAAGCTAAAGTCAGTATGGACTTCTCTTTTAGCTGCAATAATTTAAACCAGCTGGTCTTCGTACACAATTGACGGCCTTCCAATGCTTGGCCCCTGTCATGAGAACCGTCTATCATTCTGGACAAAGTGTCTGAAGTAAAATAATAGACTTCCCACTTGATTCCCAGCCCTGGGTCCAGAATTCAGGACCTTTAGAGTTTAGATAGTGATACGTCTAAGATTTCAACTAATGTTCCACCTTGCTACTGTTGAATCTTTGATTCATACTGCTCCGTTCTCTTAGTTCCAAATTGTAGGCCTTCCATTGTGCTCCCTAAACCCCCTGTCACTCACCCGATCTTTATTCACTAACTCCACAATTGTTGTTTAGATTTCAATTGACGGGTTTCCCTTAAATTCCTTCCACGCAACGTTTTTTTTTAGCCCAGCTATTACGTAGCCCCTGCCCATTGTTCTCAAAGGCCCACATACAAATAAATAAATTCATTCAGTTAGTGGGGAAGGAACAATGGAGGTCGTGGTTTCGGATCTGCATGGAAGCCTCCTCCAAAGATTAGGCTATTCTTAAGGAAAATAGGAGGAGAGCCTCATGATTCAGGAATTAGCTCCGTACGACGCATTCAAGGGGCGGTCAGATAGTTTTGAGCTAGTGCATTGTATGTTGCAGATTGCTTACTAAATTGGACAGTATGCATACGGACGGGGCTGTTTGGAAAATCGAATTAATCATATACGAATCTTCATATTGGAATCCACTCTTTCACGTCTTGCTAAAAGTTGGCTCAGAAACCAAAGTTTTATCATTTTTCCAAATGGTGCAATTTACAATGGGATTTGGAGACATTATTTCGAATTTTGAATATAATTTTGAAACTTGTTCCCACTCTGATTTCAGACAGTCGTGCGACCAAACGCAAATTCCACTGAATTCAACTATATCAGGATCCTCTGTCATGAAAACTATATTTTTTTTTACTCCAATGTATTATAGTATAAGCACACCCTTTTAAACGCGTTCCCACCGTGCCTGTTAAAAGGATCTAATCTCAGTATTTGGAGTAGGCCGTGGTGGAATATTTAGAAACAGAACTTTAGTTGGAGGCCCGTGTTCAATTACTCCGAGCCGCCATTTACTTGATATTGGGACATTGGGGTCTGGCTGCGGTGCAGCCGTTCGTAAATCCGATCCCCGTTTGTCTTCAAGTAATTCTTGATTTCATCAGTCCCTCCTGAATTACATTAGATCAGAGCGGGGTCAGAGATGAACCAGATTGGGGCTGCTGCATTAATGAGTAGGTGTTAGGGAGTTGGGCCAACTGGTCCTAAGTCCGGGCTCTGCCCTGAAACTGAACCTTCGCCGGAAACCTAAACCGGGTAAATGTTGTAGGCTGGGAGGGAGGATATTGAATGTCTCCCAAAGTTCAGAATAATATGGATGGGCGTCTTACCGTCCGTCGAGGTGTTTGTGTAACTCGATAGATTTCCCTCCTCTCCAATTGGGAAGGTGCTCTCTATTTGGAAACCTTTTTTTTCGAAAAGACCAAGGCTTCCCAAAATGGGCTCCAAAGTCAGGTTTCCTAGCCAGTTTATCATTTTATAGAAGATTTTAGTGTGAGCCGTTAGAACCATGGCCACTGTTTACTTTTCACTTTGGAAGCTCCACCGGAAAGAAAGCTCAAGAAAATAGTCGTTAGTCAGCCAGAGAAATTAGTTGTTGACAACTGGAACTTTTAGCGGGCCCTGAGTAATGGGCTCGGCTCCTGACAAATTCGGAGGGGACCTGACGCTCCCTGTTATTTTACACAGTCTCAAAATAGGACGGTGGCAAGGCGGAGCCTCATAAATTACCCTATACTGCGAACTCCGGGATTTAGTTGAATTAGTTAATGCCGTGTAGTATGTGGATGGTTGGGCAAGACTCGGGACATGTCAGGGATACGGGACAGAGGCAGGTTCGATTAGGTTTCATCTTGAAATGGTGAGCCCAAGGTCCGCTGGGACTTGGAGGAGTTATGAACTTGATCTGATCTGTATCAGGCACAAAAGAGGAGAGACTTCTAGTAGGTTAATACTCCGTCAACTTTGTACAAGGAATGGTTCGTACCAGCCACTTGATCAAGCTCGTGAAATATTAGATCGCACCCAAAGTATTGCGTTTTCACTTTTCGTTATATCTTTGAACTAAACCTTGATTTCTGTAAATCTTTTGACGCAAACAACGTTTAAATGAACGCCAAAATTATAGGTCTCTTTCTTGACCCTCACAAGGGTCACCATAGGTCACATTGGGGGGATTGATCACATTTCGTTAAAAAATTCTGAACTTGCCATGCGTGTATATCTGTTGAAGCTGAACAATTCACGAGCACCAAAGCTCCTTGACCTCCAAAACGGACGCCTAACATGTATGACATTTGTCTTTAGTGACCATTTTGGAGGTCAAAGAGTCAGGCTATGGCTTTGGTTTCCGTTTAAACATTGTTCAGCGTCAACAGATCTGGTGAATCTCTGGTGAGATGGTAAAGCTTCAGAATTTTTTAACGAAAAGTGATCCGAACCCAATGTGACCTTTTGAGGGTCAAGGAAGCGACCTAAGACTTTGGCGACCATTTAAACTTTACGTTTAACGTCGAAATATCTGCAGGGGTCAAGGGTTAGTTAAAAAATTTAACGGAAAGTGAAAACGCAATACTTTGGGTGTGATCTCCTTCGCGTCTCGCCAGGCTAGATTAGGTTCGTAAATATATTATAGTATAAGTTACATGTGCAGATCTGTTTACATGATTTTTTATGGCGTTTTGCTGTTGTACAAATACATGTTAGTATAGGATTTTCAGAAAGTTCCCCGTTAAAAATAATAATAATACCGTTTACTTCAATGTAAACGTAAACTTAGTTCAAGATACTTACTTAGTTTACCAAATCTTCTGTGTCACTTTTCAAAACTTTATTCAAATCTAATATACGTTGAACTAAACGAAAGTAACAAAACTTAACCCAGAACAAAGTAACCTTACTTAACCTAAAGGAAAGTAACCTAACTCCACAAGAAAAAGCAACGTAACCTAAGCTAAACGAAAGATCTTTGGAATATATTGGAGCAATGTTCCGAATTTCCATCAAGTTGTCTAAATCACCCCGATAAAAAGGGAATACTTACTTATCGATACAATTCCAAAAGTCTCAAAGGGACAGAATCTCTAAACACAGCTTGCTGGCTTGGAATCTCGTGGTTACAGTTTAAGTGCTATACATTACATACACACGAATCCTGACTCTGGATGCACATGAAGGGCGAAGGGCCAGGTCACAAAAAATTGAAGTAGTGATTCCAGGCTCAGATTACGGGCCAGAGTCCATTTCAATAACCACAGAGTCAAACCCTGAAAAGGAATCCGGCCAAGACAAGTAGCTTTTAATCCTGATGTTGAAATTAGGCCTTTGATTTTTGAATTTCCATGGGTGACCTGCCTGAGACCTGAGTCCTTCCTATCTCTACTGTATTTCCCCGAATCTGTCTTCATGACATCCCTTTTAAGGGTGAGAGTGAATTGTGAATTGAGAAGAAGCTGAGGCCCCGAGAGCTACGTGATGAGTATATGTATGTAGTAGGATAAGAGTGATGGAGTTTTTACCAGTGCAGTAGTGAAGACGGGTGTTGGTGTTATTAAAGAGATGCCACAGTGTTTGTTTTGACAGATGAAGGGGAGGGTTGGAGATTTGAGTGCCCACGCCCATTGTTGACTCTTTGCCGGGGAAGGGGTTAAAACGTGCTAACTAATTGCTACTGGTAAATCTTCCGTCTATTTGCCCACTGAACACTACTAAATGTTGACTTAGCGCTCTGTACTGGAATATAAAAAAGTTGGGCTGCTACTACTACTTATCTATCCAAGAGTTCTTAATTTTGTCTCGACTTCCAGATCCAGTAGAGGATCAGTCAACATGTTAAAGTTCGATGCAATTTACTAAATGCACTGCAAGGAATCTGTATTTAAAGTGCGGCCCTTTACCCATTCATTCGGCAACGGCTCCCTATACTTGTATTTATTCCCACCCTCATTTGTTTTAACGCACTTTTTTCCCGGAGTGGGAACTTCTGTCAGATTCAAGGCGACGTAGATAAATACATACAAGTCAAATTTGTTAATAGTAATCCTGGATAAATGGACGCAGGTTCTATACAAAGGAGATAAAAGTTACTGCAAGAAGAGAGAACTTTGCATCTTCTGCTCCGCTTTCGTGGTCTTTGAGGTTTTGTCTTTAAAAGCTCCGACAAGTGCACAGCACTTCCCTTCTTTTGCGGTATGGTTTAATGGATCAAACTAGAGTTTTTCGGTTTTTTTAATTTTTGGTTTGCAACGTTCAACGATTTCAAATGTTATTGTAAAATATAATCATTATTTTGCTGCAGTTCTATAGTATTCTTCTATTATAAAATTACTACCGACTTTGCGTTGTTTACAAACTACAAATTGTATTTCTCAACCTAAGTCTACCAGAAAAATTCCACAAAAATTTATGTTCAATACAAAGACGAAGTTTGAATATGGGATTTTATGGGTCAAAGGGTCAGCCCTTAAATGGCCAAAAAGATGGCTCCTAGCAACGGATATTTGTTACTTTTGTTGACTTTTGCTAAAAATCATAAAGGAATTTGTTTATTACTCTTGTACTACCATCCTACTTAATAAGTTAGTCTTTCTGTGTATGCCTCTATCTATGCCTCTATCCCTGCGTCCGCGATTGAAGTTTTATATCAACAAAAAAGGCTCCCGTCCCCGTCTGTCATAGCAACAAGGAGTGATGGATTATAATTTAATTTA
>JAQFZY010001779.1:0-13959 GCA_034696285.1 Hypogastrura burkilli | reverse complement strand
TGGGTCTGGGTTGAGAATTGTGATCAGGATCAATCGGACAGACCAAACCTTGGAGTAATTTTATAATAGTTAGAAAAGCGCTTACGGATCTTGGATGCATGTTTCTGAGTTCGTCAATATTTACTTCAGGGGGCGGGCGCTAGGTTGTCAAGAGGATTGCATATTAATACCTCACACTTCTATGATGTCTGTCTACCTTCTGTTTACTTATCAATAACAATTATTCAAATTTGCCGGCGAGACCTTATCACCGCCAAATTAAAAGGCAACGTGCAAGGTGTCGGGAAAACTAAAACCATAAGATGTAAAAAGTCAAGCAAAGTTAAACGTGGAATCTGAATCACATCTCCCTTTTTCTCTTGATTGAGAATTGAGAATTGAAAGAACGGACAGAAGTAGCACTCTGCTAAAACAAAGTTAATTACTCTGTTCGCTAGAATATTTGTTCAAGTTTATCTACATTTTCAACTCCCACGACCATTTATGCAAATTAAGAGACTCAAAAACTGTGACAGGCTGGGGACAGGATCCCGCCGAATTCCACAAAATGTAACCAGTTGCTGACTACTTTTAGCCCTACAGCATCCATAGTGAAAGTGAAGCGGGCGAACACAAAAACTCCAATTACTAACACGTATTGTATGGGATATTTACATGTTAGGATTATATGAGTTGGTTTGACATATTATTAGTCGAACGTTTTGTGAAGAATTTAAAACTTTCCTTTGACTAGCCAACAAGCCCGCGCTAACGCGGAACGACTAACTACGTCTTCTAATTATTTCTAGGGTGCGTGGGCCATATGACGAGCTCATCCGCAAAAACGGGTAAGTTCATTTCCTCAACTTTACAGGAGAGGATTTTGAAAATTACGTGGACTTTCTCCTCCGTGCCAACTCTGGTGGACTTACCCGTTTTTGCAGCGAAACGATAACTTCTCCCTATGCTTTCAATTGGACTTAATTCTTTTTGACACAACACTCTGAATCAGTCGATACTCCAGCTCCTAGGGCAGATTTTAGTACAAAAATCTCATTATGCCCCGAAATGGACTTACTCGTTTTTGCGGATGAGCTCTTCATATTGGTGTGTTTGTTTTAGCGGATCTTCGGATGATTCCTTGCACCCTAGAAAGAATTAGAAGGCGTAGTTAGTCGTTCAGCCTTTGTTTGGCTTCATTTATAACAGTTAAAAACGACAAATACAACAAAGGTAGAACATCTTCCACCAGCAAGAACTACAAAACACATAATAGTGTAGTACGATAGTAAGAAAATCGTTTTGCAAAATTTATGCAATGCGTACTTCCACAATTTAGGCAAGAGCAACGTAAAAACAGACAACGGCGTATGAGTCATCTAATTTAATGTTTTCTAACCAATATAATATTATGACATAGTTTTCTCCGTCACCAACCTACAGCACGCATTTCTCAACCTAAACCTACCAAACTCCGCCAGCAAAAAGTTATGCCCAATACGAAGTCCAAGTTCTGACATGGGATTTTTCGGGTCAAGGGGTGAGTACCTTAAGGGTAAAAACATGGCTCCTAGCAACGGATTTGTGTAGAATTGTGTTGACATTTTCTGAAATCCTAAAGGAAATTGTTTACATTTTATATCCGCCACAGGCCATACCAACAGGAAGGATTCAAATCCTTAAATCCCACAAGCATGTCACTAATCACAATACCACGTGTCCAGGTTCACCTTTGTCACACGTCACAGATATAACAACTTCACTCACTACACTTAATTTTAACTAAGTATTTAGAAGGTCCTGGCTGCCTTCCTTACTACACGGAGGTCTTTGAGAACTCAAGAATTGACTTCTCCTTTGCGTATGCCGTTTAAAAAAATACTCTTCTCGCGCTAAAACGATAACTTTAATACAAATATTTTAACAAATTTCCGAATATTTCGTTTAGTAAATAAATCGATTACTTAACTCTAGAAATAAATGGTGTGATATGTTAGCAAGCCATGTCGCAGAGACAAAGTACCTACAAACTGTGTTGCTAGACGCTGCACGTTCTTTCATGCTTTTTCTATGTATTTTCTGTTTCTTAAATCTTACCTGCACAGCGTCTAGCGTCTAGCATAACAGGTCGTAGATACTTTGTTTTCTGCGACATGGCTTTCTAAAATATCACACCATTTCTAGAGTTAATTTATACATTTATTTATTAATTGAAATATTTGTACTAATTCGTTCCAAGCGTAGAGCCAACCGCGCTAATCGGCGGAGCAGCGTGCGCAAGTATAAGACACGAGCCGAAGGCGAGGTCGTTATTTGTAAGTTATTATTTAGTAGTAAAATTGTGAAGGTACTGCCTGAGTTGTCCTAAACTATTTGGTGCGGGCTCCACTACTGTTTTAAGTTTCCACTTTAGTGAACAAGTGAGACAATGTGCTAGACAGCCGTGAGCTAGGAGATTGGTTTAGTTGCGTGCTTCTGGTCTTATAATCAATCGGATGAAGATTTGCGGAAGAGCCATGGACCTCAGGCGTCCTTAAAGGACAAAGCCATTGGGTAGCCGAAAGAGGTCATCCGACTATTCTGACAATCTAATTGGGGCCTTATATGGCCTGTTTTGTACATTCTAAAAGTCCCCCAAATATATTTAGACGACAAGGTTGGATTTCAAGAGAAATTCATGAAAGGGCTCTGTTTACCTAGAAATCATCCAAATGCAAAGGGCCGTTTTAATAAGGATCCTCTCCGGACTAGCTTTGGAGTCCATTAAATGAGAACCTTTTAGGGTCCCCAATAAACAGAGAGCCAAGTGAAATGATGGGATCACGAGACCCGACTTTTAGCTTCTAAACATATACCTTCTACATATATATCAGGCGTAGGGCCTTCTAATGTCTACTGACGCCGGCGGAAAACAAGACGCCGTCACAATATAACATAAGTCCTTGAATCGTATGTTAACTCTTGTTTTATACTTTTGAAGGGACAAATCACCTTAGGAGACTTCCGCGTTTTTCTGACGTCGTATTTTAAATATTTCTTGCTTATCCTGCAAATAAATACTCTAAAGAGCAAATAGCTTAAGGATTCTCGTTCCGTCAAACCATACTAATAGAATTGATTTTGTGCCATTTATAGCATTGGCTGGCCGGAGGAAAATAAGCCTGTACAAGACTGTCTCTCTCTCTACAAGCGCTGCTTTCTCCTTGTTCGTATATTCAACATTGGATACGGATTTCTCCTAATCCCGCTCGTGAAGCTGCTGCTGGGTTCCGTCTTTGTCTTGACAGCCTTCTCGGTCGTCTGCTTTTCAGATGATTTGGAACTCGTGATTCTCGGTCCAGTCGTCGTTTCTGGCTTGGTCTCTATGCTGATACTTGCTTTAACTGCTAGCCTAATGTCAACTGTGTACAGAGTCACTTCACAGTTTCAAAGGAACCTTGGCTCCGAGATCCAAAGAAGGGTGAAAAGTAGGAGATTTCGAAAATTTTACGAAAAAGAGTTGACAGCTTGTCAAACTATTGGATGTACCGTGGGATGCTTCTACACTGTGGAATCTATGGCGAAGCTAACTTTCGCAAAGTCCCTCATTGATGCACTCGTAACTTTAATCGTTCAAAACAATGCCGGTTAAAGAAATTTGCGGCCGTCTAACTTCACGTAAACAGGTAGAGTAAGCAGTTGATTGGAGGAGCGGGTCCCGGAAACGCGGGGTTCTTATACGCACAGCTAACATGTGCCAAAATTCGGAAAACCCCTCGTTGATGGGCTCGTATACTCAATTGTTCAATCATAGTTAATATAAAATAATTACAGGAGCGAGCCTGAGAGCGCGACGAACTTAAATGCATATAATTTCGTTCCGTTCGCAGGCTAGGTTCCCTGTGTGCAAACTGTGTTAACGAAATGTTTTATTATTTGTATCATGCATTGGATAAAATGTATACAAACCGGAAATATGCTTTGTATTGCTAATATGTATTTTTATAACGTATCACCTTCCTCTGGCTAGGAGCTAAGGGTCGTTACAACAAATACCAAGCTATCCAGGCTGGTTCAGTTTCTCTTGACAGGGGGTTTCTTCCCTCCTAAAGGCCGGCTACTAACTGAATGTTTATTAAAATGGGAATAAATGAACGAAGGTATGCACAACACGGATCTAGGCAGAAGTACAGATAACAATGTAAACAGAGGTGTGTGTCTAGGGGGAGGACAGAGTGCCGCCTATAATCAGTGCGCGCAGATATTTAAGTATCCTGGTGTATTTGACTCAATGAGGCTATATTTGAAGTTAGCTGACGGTATTATGGAAAAAGCTTTCTATTTTTATTGCGGAAAGTATAGCCTGTGAAATTCTGTGTAGGTAAATGAAAAAGCCTAACAAGTAATTTAAGTAGGGAGAAGCTGTCTGATATAGGGAAACCTTTAAGCAGACGCTATATCGGGGAAAAACCTAACGCGGCAAAATTAGCCCTAAAGCCCTACCGATGAAACCGGCTGTTATGAGCACTCCAACTTGTCCGAACAGGTGTCGGCACAGGATAAGGCAGGCGGCCAGCGGCGTGTCCACCGTTTTCCGAAAAAATAGGTAACGGTGAGGTACAGAGAGTTATTTTTGATTAAGAAAATCCGTCTCAGGTCTGTTGGTTGTGTCAATTGCCACGTAGGCGTAGCAGTTCTCATATAGGTCACCATTAAGGGATCTAAGTCTTGCATTGTTCTGTATTGTACCTCAGTATCGAGTGAGGGTGAGCTCGTTGCAGTACGCCACAATGAGACACTAGTCAAAATTAGCTGGCCTACGATTATGTTGCCGATGACCATTTTGATTACCTTCCTGAAATATTCTAGCTTCGTTTTGCACGTATTCTCATTGTCCTTTTCGAGTGAGAAAAACAGATGGCCTAGTTCAAAAGTTTTGTGGAATTATGCGTCTCGGATCCGCAAAACCGCTAATCCAGGATTGCCTAGAACGCTTTACCTCAAATTCTTTGAGAAAATCAGTCGACCCCTTTAGCTTCGACGTAACTGGTGTAAAGCAGAATGTGATACTAGTTATATCTTTGTATATATATACATATTTAATTTGCTTAGTTTCCAGAGTCGGTCACATTGTGCTTTTGTAGTAGATATTTTTGAGACTTTGCATGCAAATCCTCTAAATTGGGCCTAATTGTATCAGTTTCATTGCATAATAAACGACGGCAAATAGCATTTCGTGTATTTAAAGTATGGTTCTTGTTTTTTCTACCAGACTTCAACAAAACAAAACCATTTCCTCTTGTGTGCATTTGAGTAGCAAGCGTTAATTATTATAATGTATAGCCAAGCTAGATAAACGTTCCATTGGTTGGCATTTAGCGATAGGTTTAAAATTGATTACATATTTATCCGAAAAAGTTTCATTCAAATACTCTGTTCGAAATCTTTAGTCAGGCAGGATTACCAGTTATCAATTTTCAATGTGTTCTGGAGAAGACAATTAACTAAATAATAACGTAGGGTCGATTGAGGGGTAATTGCACGCAGGGGGCGACATTGCATAAAACTCGGAATGAAATTAAAGTTGTAATAACTTCCGAAGCAACCAACACGAAGGCTTCAGAAGCATCCCATTGGAAAGCTTATTCTCGGCACAATCTACTCTGCTAATAAATTATGTCATTCGACCAAGTTTATACGTGTGCGCATGAGCTGATCCGATTGCCCATTCTTCGAATTTTGTGAGAACCCCGAAAACTTTTAATTGCTGAGTCAACTTATGTATGAGTTTCAGTGCTAAAACTTTTACTAGACCTCAGGAATACCATTGCGAAGATAATGCAGTCGTAAAATTATGAAAATGCCTAATGAAGTAAAATTATTAAATGTTTTCCAAAAAGTTGAACTTTCTTTCTCTAGTTGTATTGAGTCTAAATGTGCAAGAAGTATTGGTTCAAGGTCTAAATATTAGTTCAAAAGCGACAAGAAGCTTCAATTATAGGTCCGGTCAACATATTTAGCGAGAAGGGTCAATTATAGGTCAGTCTTGACATCAGAATCGGCGTCCAGCCAATTATTGACAAGAAATACAGTTAAATCACTGAATGCTCTTATAACTTAGAAAAAAGGCCGTTGCGTCTGGTCGCCTGAATTATTTTTAAAACTTCATGCTGTGTGCAATAGTACGCTAATATAGGGCTAGAATTGCGAACAGGATCCGGCCGGCAAGCCAAACCTTGGAGTAATTTTATAATAGTTAGTAGACCACATGTAGAGATGTTTACTATGAGTTTGGAAAGCATGAGTTTGACGCCGTAAAAAAAACTCTATGGTGATGAAGATGGGTCACAATTAGTTTTATTGGAGGTAAAAAAATAACTCTAGCGCATTTTTGTCAGGTTTAAAAAAGCCAAGGAAAATGTCACTCTGTTTGAAGCTATTGATTTTGTGATAATTTTGCACGCAAGATATGGTACTAACCGTACGATGCGATGTAAGACAATAATTGAATGTTATATACATTTGAATCATCTACAGTGTTGATATACAGTACATCATACTTGTGCTGTTCTTACCAAAATTGCATTTAAAAAGGAATAAAAAATAAAGCGGCATCAACTCAAACTTTGAACCTGGACACTGGCAGCAATGCAAGAAATTATAGAAAAGACTGACACAGGGGCCAACGAGTCAACCAAGAAGTAAGCGTAAATGAAGTCAAGAAGTACCTACACAAAGCATAACTAATAGTGCGACGGAAACTATGAAAATATCAAATATGGCAACAAACGCCTAAATTCTAAGCGAAGGCATAACCAGTATGTGAACTGGGCTGTAAACATGGACACAACTATGGCTCGGACATCTATTTTTCAAAAAATTACTTCATTTTCTTTTATAAGAATCAACGAAACTCGTATTTTATCTAGTTCGTTTTTGCCGGAAGGGGAGGGGGGGGGGGACTCGGGAACACGGCAATCGCTCGGCTCAATCAAAACCAAGCTTAAATTAAATATATCCAAAAAAAATTGCAACTACGGTCATGAGTATTCAGAAAAGCCGACTCATAAATCAGGAGCTGTCAGGACTTAAATCAGCCTACTTATGTTCAGAAGTAGGAGCAGGTATTGCATAGATTATGCCAACGATTTTTGAACAGAAGATACAGCTTGAAATAACCAACTGGCAACTCGATACGTTAAAAACATTTCCGATTGGCTCCAGGAGCGGAACAATCATCACCAACCGGAATAGTTGTCGATTTAACGAATTAGAGTTCGCAATTTTCAGTACGGGCTGACCTGTAAGTGTCACCATAGGTCAAGTCTAATTAGTTTCCGTTTTGGATACTGTCAGGCGAACTGAATCAAGCTGATTTAGTGGTGGGACGCCTCGAAAACTTTTCAGACGCAAATACAAGCATAGACAGTCCAATCCCAACACCCAGTATAACAAACATCGTAATAATGTTGGAGTTCAATTTTAGGGCCTTTGGCAAATGATCAGTTGACCTTTTCATAGCCAGTCGAATATTCCGTTGATCCTCGTTTGGGAACTGGAGAGCATACCACTGGGCCCAGAGCTGGACAATTCCTGCCGACATTAGGAGCTGGAGTCTATTATAGAGATGAATTGGTCGGATCCCTTGAATCTTAATTCCTACCCAGAACCCTAACTGACCCCCGTCTCCCTTCTTATAGTATTTCGTGGAAGATCCCCGAAGTTCTTGTGCCGCCAAAGCTCCATCCAATACATCTTCGTAATCAATAGAGGCCGCCCTCTGAGAACCCGCTAATAGCTCAAATGGCGGCGTCATAACGTCCCATAGCTCCACAGGTGTAGAAATCAGTATCGTTTTCCGATTCAGATTCCTTCCTTCGCTTCCTGATTCCACTTGCCTGTTGGGACTTTGGGTAGGCTGGAGAATACTCCATTTCCGGCACCTGTAGTCCAAAACTTGGCTCGGGAGTTCGTAGTTATGTTTGGCCTCCGAAATGGATTTGGACAGGGCCACTGTCCCACAAGAAGATTGGTCCAAATAAGGAAGCCTGAACCCAAGGTCAGCCACTAGCCTTAACTGCTCTACACAGGTTCTTGTGGCCAAAGAGTGGTTGAAATTATAGAAGCGGTATGGGCATACCAGGTTAATTCCATAGGCTTGGGAACAGTGACAGTCGTAGAGTTGTGTGAGTTGAGTGACATTGTAGCGGACCCGACTCTGTCCTAAAACCAAGTAGGCGTCAAAGTTTGCAAAAATTACAAAGACCTCCAGCTCTGCCAGTGTGTGCCAAAGTTGGGAAAGCGGGAGCGGAGACGTTAGGTCTGACACGACAATGCCTCTGTATGCGTTGACCAAGATGACGGAGAGTAGGAACCACGTGCCCAGGATCCGCCTTGTCAACAAGGAGAGTATCGGGAGGCGACCAATCGACCGACCCAGCGGGTGGTTCTGTTCTACCAAAGTTGAAGTGTACAGTAGCGTTGACTGGACCAGCAAGTTGAGGTACTCCCAGCCCTTGCTTTTCGACTTTGATAATAGTTTGAAAACCATCAACGTAAGGAGAGGCAGTCCAATAATAGGAAAGGACAATATGCAGGCCCAGCTCTGACCATCATATGGCCGATAGTAGAGGGAGAAAGAGAGGTCACTTCTAACTCCGTGGCCCGTAATAAAGTTCATGTGTCTAGTCCTGAGAATAACCAGGTTGTTGATCCCATTGTAAGCCTGGTAGTTATGATCTGAGTTTTCGAGATCCCCATACCCTTCGCCACAATTTTGCGTAAGGAGGTAAGTCAACATTTGTAAACTTGTCAATTTATCAGCTCCATCAGGATCAAGGAAGGCGTCTATCCGGAGATCAATTGATTCCAGCATGAGAAGGCAAACATGCCACCTTAAGCCGTATTGGAGTAGCTCCTTCTCACTGGGCATTCTGAAAGGGTTTCCAGATCCAGCTGGAAACAGCTTGTCCACGCTGTATGGGAACGAATTATTTACATAGCTCTTTGATCCAGTTGGACATGTCCCCGTCAAGGCTAGTATTCTATAGAGTCGGCCATTTTGAGACAACTTTTTATGTGCGTCCTCGGCCCGTTGCCGACAGATATGCATGGCCAGACTTAGGTCGTGTCCGATATTTTCAAGGCGGGAGTAAACACAAGGGATTTCGTAAACTAAGTCTGCTGACCTGACCACAAGTTCTGTCGGCTCAATGGTCCTCGACACGCTGTACAGTACGATCCTAGACATTACTTCAAGAAATCGTACGTCGATGGACTCTGCCTTTGTTGCAGGGCGTCCGATCCAGGTCTCAGCCCTTAGCGTAGTGAAGATGGCCATGTCGGACAGAAGGTGCTTCTGACTAGAATGCCAGTAGCCCAGCTGCATTGCTACTGCCTTATGTATCCCAACAGCAGATGAGAAATCCTGTCGATAGTAGCTGTTCGGATTGGGATCAGGACGGGCGAGCTCTGGGAGCATGACGAAGGCACAGACGCAGAATAACCTTTTCCGGACCCCGATAGCTATTGCGTAATCCATTGCAATGACAAATTTGGGTGTCTCGTTCTTGAAAGGTTTCAGTTCCAGATGAGCGTCATAGTTTCCGTCCATTAGGACGGTAGGGATGGGGAATGGACCAATGTACGGACTGTTAGGGTAAAATGTTGCTACGTAGACGTAGCAATTCTCATAGGTCACCATTAAGGGATCTAAGCCTTGTATTGCTCTGTATTGTACCTCAGTATCCAGTGAGGGTGAGCTCGTTGCAGTACGAAACAATAAGACATTATTCAAAGTTAGCAGTGCTACGATTATGTTGCCGATGATCATTTTGTTTACCTTCCTGAAACTTTCCAGCTTCGTTTCGGGCGTATTCTCGTCCTCCTTTTTAAGTGGCAAAAGTTGATGGCCTACTTTAAACGTTTTGTAGAATTATTCGTACCGAACCCGCATAACCGCTAATCCGGGATTGCCTATTTAGAACGTTTTACAACTTTATTTTTATTTAAGGAAATCAGTCGACCCGTTTAGCTTTGACGCAACTGGAGTAAAGCAGAATGTGCTGCTAGTTATATATACAAAAACATATATATTTAATTCGCTTAGTTTCCAGAATCGGTCATATTATGCTTTTGTAGTAGATATTTGAGAGACTTTGCACGCAACTCGTCTGATTTGGGCCTAATTGTATAAGTTTCATTGCATAATAAAGCATGTTGTATTTAAAGCCTGGTTCTTGGTTTTCTACCAAACTTCAACAAAACAAAACCATTTCCTCTTGTGTGCATTTGAGTAGCAAGAGTTAATTATTTTAATGTATAGCCAATCTAGATCAACGTTCCGTTGTGTGGCATTTAGCGATAGATTGAAAATTGATTATACATTTATCCGAAAAAGTTTCATTAAAATACTCTGCTCGGAATCTTTAGTCTGGCAGGATTACCAGTTATGAATTTTTAATGTGAGTTGGAGAAAACGTTTAACTAAATAATAACGTAAGACAAAGAATAAGCCATACAGTAAGGTAGAATTCATTTTAATTCAGCAAAGAAGAACTCAACCAATCATTCTATAAATACCCAGCGGGAGCATGATTTATAGGTCCTAGCAGGTCAATTGATCGATTTACGTTTATCTAAAGGACAAATGATCGAGTTTTTATGATCGACGGGATACGCTTATCGAATGCATTTTTGATCGAAAACCATTTGGTAAATTATCACAAACATAAGACGAATTTATTAAATAATTATGCTTAAAATAGTTAATTTAAGCTTTTTCAAAAACAAGTGCTCTGACAAGCTTATGCGGGTAGCCCTACGTGACACGGTGCCACACGGAATGACGAATCACTACCGTGAAACGAATCACAACAGTAAGACGAATTTACAACAGTGAGACGAGTCACAACTGCGAAAGGAATAATAAAGGTGAATAAATCAATTAAAATATATATATTTAAAAAAAAAAAAAAAAAAACTTTATAAAGTCTTGAAAGAAATTGATTAAGTGTACTTTAGTGTATCCGAAACTAATGTTAACCCAAACTGACCTTGGGCCACCCTTCCGGTGCCTCCCGGGATCGTGGGCTTACCAATAGGCCGGAAAACTGGTTTGTCAGCTGTATTCATGCGCCCCCAGCCCACACGGTCAGTTTGATGTCACGTGACATTTTGTGGTTGGCTTGGCCCTGGTTGACTTCTTCGAGGTCACCACGTGGCCACGATTGACCTTCCGGGGTCACCGGTGGGGTGTCGTGTTGTGTTACCGAGAGGTTTAAATCACGTATTGCATTCAATATATGTGATCCTGAGGCGCAGAGAGAAATTTTGATGTGTTGCATATGCCATAGTTGAGGCAAAACCGTTGACCCCATGGTCGTACGTGGCTTTGTTCTAAACATCTACTGTGTGTTATAGAAATATGGCGTTTTGGACTAAGTTTAATAATAAATTGTTAAATATATATTTAAAACATTCAAATGCATAAAATAACCATAGTTTCCAACACTACCTACATTTATATCCAAATAAGCATTTAACATTAATTTCCTGCGTTAGCACGGAACTCTTCCCGACTGATGACTCCGTCGTGGTTCGTATCAACGTCTTCAAACGTTTCGCGAATTTCTCTTGCAAACCAGGCCTTGATCTCGTCATAGTAAATGGTCCCATCCTTATTCATGTCAAAGGCTCGGATTGTTTTTGAGTGTCCCGGCCGAAGCTTTAAGAGTTTAGTTACAGTGATCCCCTTTTTGAACATCGGGGTATTGTATACTTCCAACTCCCCCTCATCAGACTTGGCTAGTTCTTCCAAAGTAATTTTCCCATCCTTATTCAGGTCAAAGTCTTCGAAAGTCGAAGGATCCTCATCCTCAGCTTGTATTGAGGAAGCAAAGAGGGTCAGGACGGTACAAATTCCAAGGAACAGAATCCCCTTCATCTTGAATCAAAGCGGTACCTACAAGAATCCTGCAGCAAAGGGAATATCGCATATGAACGGTTTTACAGACGAATAAAATTCTCACTGTAAGTTTTTAGAAAGTTTATATTTGTGATTTCTATCTTTTTTAGCGAATAAAGTAATACTTTTTTTTTCAAATCAAGCTTTAGAAGGAGGTAGTAAAATCAGCATTTGAATGTAGCGGTCGAAAATGTGGATTGTTTTATTTAAATTGATCGACCTTTGCAGGACGATTTAGTGTACACGTTGAGTTGTATCGAATAAAAAGTTTAACTTACCTTTATTGTTACTGGTAGTTCCTCGTGTAATAGAATAATCACTA
Source organism: Hypogastrura burkilli (assembly GCA_034696285.1). Lineage (NCBI taxonomy): Eukaryota > Metazoa > Arthropoda > Collembola > Poduromorpha > Hypogastruridae > Hypogastrura > Hypogastrura burkilli. The sequence continues at coordinate 1,714 of JAQFZY010001779.1, read as the reverse complement.
TTTATAGTTGTGTGTGTGCGTACTTGCGTTTTTTCACTGACAATATCAATTAAATACACAGTTGTTAATCAAGTTACTAATTGTGTTGACCATTGACCTTAATTAACTCTGTGATATAGTTTAGTTTCTGTTTCATTGCTAATTTTCTACTTTATTTGCTCCAGCTGCCCAACTAAGGCAATTTTTAATGTAGCCGACCTCATTCAAGTATATCTTCTTTTTTTTGACTTAAGGTGGAGTTCCCGTGTCCCGGCTTATGCCTAAACTCTTAAATGCAATAACCGGCGAATAAATCAACATTTACTAAAACTATTATATGATTCGGAAACCTTATTTTAAAGTTGATTTTTGTACGTGGAGAAAATAATTTTATTTTCAATTAAAAAAAATTTGAACTCAGAAAAGGTTAAAAAATATGGTCACTTCTTGAATTATTTTACTTTATCAGCACGCTGAAACAAGTGTTTTAAATTTAGCTTTCGACTGAAATGATTTTCAAAATCATTTCTTCAAAAAATGGTTCCGATTTTGAAATTAATCGAAATAGCAGTTATTTTGAGTTTTGTAGGTGGCTCTGGTGGCTGCTGTAAACAGTCATGAGGTTTTTCAAAAGCAGGTAGAAAAGTAAGTTTTGACAGTATTTACTCACCGAAAATAGAAAAAGGTCTCCGACCCAAACTACGGAAGGCAAAGAGACAGACAGTAGTCTTAGGTGAATTAGTACCTGCTTACAGTATACAGCCCAGAGACACTCAGAATTAATTTTTCCACTTTCCGTTTTTGCTAGGCCTCAACTGCAGCCTTTTTGTTCCAAATCCTAATCCAAACTTTTTAAAAATTGATTCTTCTGGTTTAAAATAAAGCCGAAAGCAGTGCACAACGTTTACATAGTAAATAATGTACATGACTATAGGTTTGGAGCTCGGACTGATTTTGGTGAATCACGGTCTCGTCACAAATCGAAATATTTAATTTCATATGGTGCTATTTAAACAAACGCACCTTTGTTTTAGAGCAGGTAGTTTTGGTTCAAATATGTAGAAAAGGGCTACTAGTCATAAACTGATTAGCACTTGATTTATAATAATTATTAAGAACATAGCACTAAAAGTATTACGATATTCTAACTGGATTATTGTAGGCTTAGGGAGTCAAGCAATGGCTTTGGCGCCCATTTAAACATTGTTCTGGGTCAACAGATTGGCAAGTTTTGCAAACTGTTTAAGAAAAAACCGATAAGAAAGCTATCTATGACTTATGCATCCATTTAAGCGTTGTTTTGCAATGAGATATATAAATATATAAAAGAATGTGAAATTGCGCAGCTTTCTGCGATCTCCGCCTTTAATTAAACACACAGCAGAATAAGACCCCTAATTAATGTTATATTGCTGTTAAAATTACATTTTTCGTATCAAACACCAGTAAGATTAAGTGAAGGAATCAGTTTTTAAAGCAAGTATTTATGAAATTTGAAGTTTTTACCAATTGGAAATAATATGGCAATTGGTTTATAATTAGAAACCCTTTTCTGATAATTATTACCGCGTTAACATAGAGAAGCGGAATATGCATTTGGTTTGTCTGTCTGTCCGTCTGTCTGTCCGTCCGTCTGTACGTCCGTGGACATCGAAAATGCTTCCTTTATTACCGATATAACTGTGTATAATAAGAACAAATCTGCTCCGCTTCGACGCGATCGTTCTACCCGCAC
>JAQFZY010001778.1:0-13960 GCA_034696285.1 Hypogastrura burkilli | reverse complement strand
TTGGTGTAGGTTGAGAAATGCGTGCTGTAGGTTCATGACGGTGAAAACTATGTCATAATATTATATTGGTTAGATGACTGACTTTGCACGCGTTCAACGATAAAGGTTGCATTTGTCAACCGACGCTAAATTGTCACACAAAAAGTTATGACCAAAACACAGGACCAGTTTGGTGGACAGATTTTTAGAGTCAAGGGGTCAGTACCTTAAGAGTCAAAAATAAGGCCCATAGCGACGGATTTTTTAGACTTTTGTTGACATTTTCTGAATGTCCTAAAGGGATTTGTTGACACTTTTAATTCCTCCATGGTCCATAACAACAAACTAGGACCAGCGGGACCAGCATTATTAAATCACTTTGACTTAACATACCGCCCAAGGTCTTGTCACTATCACACCTCGTAAATGTTAATTTCATCAAACGGATTGCCCGTGTCTGTTTCTTAAGTCTTACCTGCAGCATCTAGCAGCACAGTTCGTAGGTACTTTGTTTCTGTGACATGGCTTGCTAACATCAAACTATTTGTATAGTTAAGTAATCGATGTATTTGCTGAAGAAAATATTTGTACTAATTAGTTCCAGACGTAGAGCCAAGCCCGCTAACCGGCGGAGTCGCGTGCGCAAGTATAAGACACGAGCCGAAGGCGAGGTCGTTACTTGTAATTACTAATTATACTTAGGTATATGGTCCCATCTCCAATTTCGGGAAGTATTTATATTATAGTACAATTAACGTGTCTCATACTTGTGCACGCGGCTCCGCCGCTTAGCGGGCTTGGCTCTCCGTTTGGAACTAATTAATACAAATATTTTTAGTAAATAAATCGATTACTTAACTTTTACATATGTTGTGTGATGTTAGCAAGCCATGTCACAGAAACAAAGTACCTACGAACTGTTATGCTAGACGCTGCAGGTAAGATTTAGGAAACAGACAGAAATATATGACATTTAAGAACCTGCAGCGTCTAGCATCACAGTTCGTAGATAATTTGCTTCTGTGACATGGCTTGCTAACATCACATAAACACAACATTTGTAGAGTTAAGTAATAGATTTATTTACTAAAGAAAATATTTGTACTAAATAATTCCAAACGTAGAGCCAATCCCGCTAAGCGGCGGAGTCGCTTGCTCAAGTATAAGACACGAGCCGAAGGCGAGGTCGTTACTTGTATTTTACATTTTTTCCTGCAGCGTTATGAACGAGATTTCGCATTATTTTCTCTCTCCGCTATTTGGTTATGCCATCAAATGGTTTATTCATTATGAAATTATGTTTATCCCAGAGCTCTGATTTCCGATGTTTGATAACACACAAATGAAGTAAAAATATAATTATGATGATGATTTAACACCCAAAGACTCCAGGCTAAAGATACCAAACTTATAAAGTACCCTAGCGAATAACGTGCTGTCGTGTACTATTACTTATGTCTTCGGATCCGATTCAAGCGACTGTGAGCTATCTTACCTACTGTACAAACCTAAGTAGACACGAATCCGAGTCCGATTTAAGTAAGCGTGAATCGATTGTGTCTAGTAATAAGTACTAGTAGCAGTGTGAAAAGCAATAGAATCCTTGTAAATTAAATAGCAGATCAATTGCAATTTGTGTGACCCATTGTATCGGGCTTTACTTCTCCCCCTTGTTACCGTTTAAACGTTTACGTAGTGCAAGAGCCAATCTTAAAAAAGGCTCCAATACCCTAGTGAATTAACTCCTGCGCAGTAGAATATTAGAGGCGGGACGGTTCGAATCTACTTGAATTTGCTTTGAAGATATCTACTCTACTATCAGGTTTGGGTTCGGGTCAGACTCAAATCTGCCCAAGATCACCCGACACCAACCTTCAAAACCGGGCAATCCGTTTGATAAAATTAACATTTGCGAGGTGTGATAGTGCCAAGACCTGGACCTGGAACACGTAGAGTTGTGCTTGGGCGGTATGTCAAGTCAAAGTGATTTAAATAATTATGGTTCTGGTTGTTATGAACCGTGGAGGAATTAAAAGTGTCAACAAATCCCTTTAGGATTTTCAGAAAATGTCAACATAAGTCTAAAAAATCGGTTGCTAGGGGTCATGTTTTTAGCCCTTAAGGTACTGACCCCTTGACCCTAAAAATCCCACGCTCAAACTGGATCTTCGTATTGGGCATAACTTTTTGCTGGCGAGATTTGGTCGGTCTGGGTTGAGAATTGCGATCAGGATCCATCGGACAGACCAAACCTTGGAGTAATTTTATAATAGACAAGTAACGACTTCGCCTTTGGCTCGTGTCTTATACTTGCGCACGCGGCTCCGCCGCATAGCGGGCTTGGCTCTACGCTTGGAACTAATTAGTACATATATTTTCTTTAGTAAATAAATCGATCACTTAACTCTACAAATAGTTTGATGTAAGCAAGACATGTCACAGAAGCAAAATACCAACGAATCGTTATGCTAAACGCTGCGCTGTAGGTAAGATTTAAGAAACAGACAGAAATAGAAGGCATTCAAGAACCTGCAGAGCCAAGCCCGCTAGGCGGAGGAGCCGCGTGCACAAGTATAAGACACGAGCCGAAGGCGAGGTCGTTACTTGTCTTTTGAATTTTTTCCTGCAGCGTTATGAATGAAATTTCGCATTATTTTCTCTCTCCGCTATTGGGTTATACTATCAAATGGTTGGACCACGAAGAGTTGTGCTTGGGCGGTATGTCAAATCAAAGTGATTTAAATAATTCTGGTCCTATGGTTGTTGTTACGGACCATGGACGAATCGAAACTGTCAACAAATCCGTTTAGGATTTTCAGAAAATGTCAACAAAAGTCTAAAAAATCCGTTGCTAGGGGCCGTGTTTTTGGCCCTTAAGGTACTGACCCCTTGACCCTAAAAATACCAAGTTCAAACTGGATCTTCGTATTGGGCATAACTTTTTTCTGGCGGATTTGGTGGGTCTGGGTTGAGAATTGCGGTCAGGATCAATCGGACAGACCAAACCTTGGAGTAATTTTATAATAGTTAAGAAGATGAAGTGGGCACTACGCACTATGCATTTTGGTTCTAGCAGCGGCTAGTAGTTTTAAATTCTGTATTTGATAACAAATAATCGTACTGTCAACCATGACGTTTGAATTACAGGAGCAGCTTCCTGGTAACTAATAACCTTGTACTACTTTTACCGCATCATGACATCGTAAGAAATTAGTTTAACTCAAGATACCATGATTCATGTGAGGTCGAAACGTAAACGTTTTCTACTATGTATTGTATTAAAATTGTATGATTGTTATTTCCGTGGAGGAAACGTGCAAGTGACCGCACACAAGGTTTTACTTATTTGCGTACATTCTATACATAATGTATCTGTCTGCATAACCCTAACTTAGGTACTTACTGCTAATAACATTGAACTTTGAGCTGGGTTTCAGAAAGTAGAGCATTTACGTAATAAACAAAATATCCAGCCCAACACTAGTCTAAAGCAGAATCATAAGTTTCCATTTCCAGCATTCCTGACTAATCCAAATCCTTGGGCTTGTTTACAGACGTTGATCGCCTCTTGAACGAGCTTCTTCCTGACAGTGACGGTGACCCGGATAATGGAGCCGAGTCGGGTCAGGAGGACGAAGACAGTCAAGACGGGACGGAAGTCGTTGGGAGCGGGAGTGAGGCTTCTGACACTTCCGATGAAGATGATGACGATGACGATGATTCCCAAAATGAGTACAACGAAGATGACGACTCTGACTACGAGTAAAGGAATCCCGAAATGGATTCCAATTCAATTGGGAGTTATTCGGGGCTGGCCCACCACTCCCAGTCAGTTCTACATATTTTCCCGTTGAGCATAATTCCGTTTTAATTTTAAAATGGAGCAGAGATGCAATGTTTTTGTTTCTCTGTTGGGTTTCTTCTGGGCTAAGAGATAACCTACTATTATTGTATGTGTGATCCACGCCACCGTTCTAAGGTCGTCCTCTTCGTGATTCCTAGGATAGAAAATGTGGAAGATGATTTCTCCAATAAGAAAACGTCAGGGAAATAAAATGAGGTCAATTTACTCATTTGGGATTTTCTGGGCTGCGGTGGGATGGCATTTTCTTTTTAGACTATCTTGCGGTTTCCCTCTGCCCCTTGCATCATGTGTGCCACTCTGTATTTAAAAGTCATTAGTCTTTGTGTACATACAACACAGTAATTAGTCTTATCTGGCTTTGGCTCTAGAGCTCTGCAGTTTTCTGCTTACGAAAGTAAGTGTGGATTGGAGGGAAAAAGTTTGCGACAATAAGGAATTCTTTTTTATCTGAGCAGTGTAATACAACGATATTGCAGTAACAAAACTCTAAAATGAGTACTCGATCCGGTAAAGCGTACAGGGTGGAGCCAATCGATATTGAAATCTCGGTAAGTAAAGCTATCTTTAAACAAGATAACTCCATTGAAATGATTATTAATCATTTCTGACCTTTGGCATCCTGTAGCCAATGAAGAATATTGGGAGTTACCTTACGAAGAAGACAATTACCCAAGGGCTCCTTGACGTGGCCCTTCTCACGGCTAATGTGTCCCAACTCAAATACGTGTATTCCCTTGGAAACATCGGACCCAATGCTCATCCCTTCTATCATCTCATGATGACCCTCCTCTCCATGTCAATTGTCCTCCAGGTAAAATCCCAATTGAATTCAAATAGAGAAAATTTCCGAAATTGAGTGCCTTATTTCTTTAGATCACGACTGGACTCTGCTTGCTGTTCCTGGGCAAAACGATTGAGGACTCTCGGGTGAAACGGGCGGACGTCCTCAATGACTTGGTAACAGTCCAAGTCTTCTTCATTACTGTTATCAACATTCTGATTTCCTCGTTTGGGATCGAGGAGTCTGTCCAGCGGTCCCGGAAGCTGGATGACTGGGAACGGAGTAATAAGGAGTACTTCAGTAACTGCACTTGCTTCGAACCAACCAGGCTCGCAGCGTCTTCCGAATTCTTCTTCAAAACTTGTAACTAAATAGCTAAGTGGCCGAAACGGGTAGATATAGATAAAAGCTATTAATTTGCCTAACTTGTATATATTTACGTATTTAGGTGTATTTGTATTGTATCTGAAAATTCTTAATAGATCTTCAGTGAGTTATTTACAGTATTATATGTACTGGTACCTAAATATGTTGATATTATTCCAACGTATCTGCATCTGTGTATCCTACATTACGCTGTGGTGGCGTTATATTGTGGTTAATTTACGGTTTAGTTTAAGAAGCCGGTGCGGATTAAATATGTATGTATAACTCTTATAATGCCTCAAAGCAATGCACTTAAAGTTATCAACTTTATCTGGATGTGTCAATCTAATTAAAGCTAACTGTTTACGAATTCTAACTGAGATGTCTTAATCCATTTCGTAATCATACAAAATTATCTTCACGAGATGGCGATGGCGCTACATTTTTTAGGAAATATCCAGCAGACGCGTAATCACGTTTTGGGATTCTTCCATGTTGTGTATGCAAATTATTTATAGCAAGTACAGAAAAACTCGGAAAGTATAACACCCCCAAGGTCACATGAAACAGTGCATTATCGTATTTACAATGTTAAGGAAATGTTGTAGCATCTTACATTAAAAAATGCGTGGTGTGAACGTGTAATGTAAAAGTATATTACTTTATATATAGGATTAAAGCATAAGGCAAGCCATGACCGTGATCACTAGAGCAGAACGCCGATTCTTTATAGTATTCATGAATGTTTCGCCTTCGTTCGTTGAGGATTAACGCATACGAAATCAAACCAGATGCAGCCAAACCGGGTGCTTAGAGCTTTCGGAAACTCAGTTAATCTTTAATCAGCTTCAAGAATTAAACGTAGTGTAACTCACGTGGAGCCTTATGTGATTAAGGATGTTCATTATTTATGATCCACTTCCACTATAGAGAGTTCTCTCAACGTTGCGTCAAGCGAATGATCAGTTTTGTACCCACTGTATAATTCCTATATTGCAATACAACCGGACGAGATATTAAGCTCAAGCATCTGGAACCCGGATTAACTTTGGAACAGCTTTCGCTAGATGAATCCATAAAAGATCCTCCTCCAACTATAATTCATAGTTAGTCTTCAGCTTTTCTTCCAAGTATTTAGATAGTTATTCCTCCGGAGCCCCTTCCTCTGCATTCGGAAATCAACAAGATGAAGCTGCTCTTAGCCTTGGCCGGGCTCGTCCTGGTTGTCAGTTATGGTAAGCCATTCTGGAAAAAATTAAAAACAAACTATACAGGTCTGTAAAACCGCATTTGAAAAACATTGTTTCTGTACAGGAGTCGTTGCAGATAAGGCACTAGCCGATAAGATGAAGCCGTTCGAGCAGTTTTCGCCCTACGAATGGACAAAGTGGCTCGAACTCCGACCACCACAGGGACACCAGCACCCGCAGCCCATGGCCGCTGCCGCAATTGCCTACGTACCATCACCGGTAAGACGCCTTTCATACGTTTAAGTTTAACATTAAGGCTGAAATAAATAGCATATGCTTAATCAATTCAATACAGTATGGTTACCAGGCAGCACGCCAGCCGCCCCAATCCTCTGATGAGACCGACGAAATTGATGATGACGAGGAGGATTCCACAGAGTCCCTGAACCCTTTCGATCAATGGTTCAAACGAGCAATCCTTCCGCCAGTCCCAGCCAAGAAGACCAAGGCTGACAAGAAGCTCAAGGATGTCAATGCCACGAAGAAGCCCTCCATCGTCGAGGTCCCTCTCGACTTCTGGGGTCCACCACCAAGCGTTGCTCCAAATGTCACACTCCCACCACCGCCCGGCTACTGGGCCGCTAAGAAGTCCATGTTTGTGTCCAAACTCTTTGCAGCCCTGGCCTCGGCAGTCCTCAACACAACCGGACCCCCGCCGCTTAACTCCGTGCTGCCCACAACCACCGTTTCACCTCGACAAGCCATTCTGGATGAAATTGAGAGCGTTCTCCTGAGTGACTACACCAGGTCTGTGGCGCCAGAAGCCTCGGTGGAAGATTCCGAGGAAGAGCCCGACACTGAGGAGGCTGAAGATGAAGTAGCGGAAGAGGCTACTACGGTAAGGAAGCGCCAAGCACGGGCTCATAATTTGACCACCCTATTATGGAAACTCTTGTTCTATCAGTATACTCTTGAAAGGGAAGTTCTGGACCAACTTCTATTGATTTTCGTCCTGTCCATATACATGAACCCGTCATTTTGATTTTGCTCAGGTCAACCCGTTCCTCCTGGGCAGAATTGACTTTCTGGAAAAACTGACGGCTGCCATTTTAGCTCAGCCTAAGACAGCCCCTGCCCCAATTCCTGCTACCCCAAGGCCCACTACGCCAGTCCCAACGACAACGACCACCACAACGCCGAAGCCAAAGTGGACCAAGCCAGTCAAGGGTGGGAAGGCCGGGAAGGGAAAGAAGGTGAAGCCGACCAAGGCCCCAAAATACTTGAAGTATATTCCCACAACAACGACCACCACAACGCCTGTTCCGCCGCCCACAATCGACTATGAGGCTCTGGCCAAGGCTCTCCTTGGAAATAAGAAATGAATGTCAACTTAGTTCTAAAACTAATTAAGGGCAGTAGTGGGTAACTTGGAACGCCTGAATGGCTCTTGATTAAAGCGAAATATTAACCAGACTCTGACACGAATTTGGAATAAACTTCTGGAATTTCTTCTTCCCTTCACTCACTCCCTGGTCTTAGGGACTTTCACTATAATCTCATAGGATATGTAGTAATAATTTGTTATTTTAAGCCCCAATCAATCTAAACGGCGCATTAAACTTAAAACTTAAGGTTATGTATTTACTACACAGTAAACTTATTGTAAGTAGGGTTCACTAATGCCATTTGATTTGGTCCGTGAACGTGAGTTAATTCTAGTCAGGACTTCCGAAAGCTTGGATTCAATATATGCAAATGTGTATAGCTGAAAGCTGAAATGGATTTTCTCCGGTTTTACTATAAATATATATAATCTAAAAATAAAATATTTAAAATCGCAAGTCCTAGTTACATAATCTATTTATTATGTAATAAATAATATTTAAATTAATCACGTTAAAAAAATATACTTATACAGGAATACGCAATTCAATTTTTTTTTATCTACTGACTGTTAGCATTATTTACATGCAGAACTGAAATGCAATCAACAAGTTACTTAGTATCAGGGCTTGAGCAAGCGGTGCAAATGAAACCTTTCCGCTGCTACAACGCCTTGATATAAATAGTTGAGTCTGGTTAAGAAGAGTAGCGAGACTAGGGTACAGGTATAGGTGACAATGAACGAAATTGTCTCAAATATCAACTTTGGGGCAAATATCTTCCAAACCATAAGGTGCCTTTTGTGGAGAGCAGCACAGAGCATACAAGCCAGGAGCTGTAGAACAGGAAATCCATTCATTACATTAGTCCGAGGTGAATCAGAGTTATTTTTGCTTTCCAGAGTAAAAGTCGTACCTTTAAAGCATGAAGCGCGACAACTTTTCCGGCCATCACATATGCCTTTCTCTTTTCATTTGGGCCGAGGAGCGTCTCAGGCATCTCACTGCTCCTCCAGACCGTGGTCAGTGGGAGGGTCATTGCAAAAATAATCTGGGAGGCGTGCAGATTGCCTAATACTGAAAGGGCTGGTCGGACCCAGTTAATCCAGGACTCGGCCCCAGCGGCTCCTCCCAAGTTGTCATTTCCTCCAATAAATGCTGAGTCCCAGGGGATGGCAGAGAACACAGGCTGGTGCCCAGTTCCATAAAAGAAGTACTGGGAGGACAATGTCCACATCACGGCCAGGGACCATGAACCTAATTAATCAAAATCTGTAATAACACTAATCTTCTGGTTCTTACATCTTTATCGTATCAGAAACAGCTGCGGCAACTCATTCCCTGTCAAGACACACATATGCTTGTGGACAGGAAGAAGGATAAATAAATCAAATCTCTGACCCTTCTGGCCTACAATTACAATTAATGAAGTTACTGCAATATTTACTGTTAAACCACAGCAAAAACTTTAGAAACTTATTTCGTAATTGCTACAATATGAAATACCGGTATTATTTCGTCGCCTGGAGAAATAATACCGCTGAAATCCCACTGTCGGATTTACAGTTATGAATTTCACTCCCTGTCGATGAAGTCCCGTCACAGCGGATAGGATTAAAGGGACTTAATTTTCAATTTTTAAAAGTTGTTTATCCCGCCTGTTCTAAATCCCATATCACATCACACTGTGATCCCATTAACCCATTAAGATTAAATCACAATCCCATTAGGTTACAATCCCACTAAATGCCATTAAATCCCAATTAATCAAAATTTCATTATATCACAATCGCATGAAGTCACAATTCAATTAAATCACATCGAAAAACTCTGCGTAGACTGCCAAAAACGCCTAAAATGAAGTAAAGGCATTCCGGATGTAGAATCTTCGTTATTACTGATATTACTTACCACTGGAAGAAGCATCCCCATAAATTGCCAAGAGAGAGATGCAGGTGTAAGGTATCAGGGTTATTGCTGGAGTTATTCCTGCCGTTGAGACTTGGACCAGAAGCAGGGTGACTAGAACAGAGTGTACTAGAAGGCTGGACGAGAAAACGTCCTCACTCATTGTATCTGGCATTGAGAAATGTCTCGCGACCTTATCTTCGGTATCCAATGACGTATGGAGGCTCCCTTCCCCTTCACGAACACCATTCGAGCTGGAACCATTTCTTTCTACATTGTTGTCGACCATGTGTCCCTTTGTACATGCATTCGTAGCACAAGTTGGAAAGGCAGTGTTCTTTACGTTATTCTCACTGGTTCTAGTTGGCCAGATTCGACGGGCCCTGGAGTACGCGCGGATAGTGCCAATACAACAGAGCGGTTTTACCCAAATTACTCCTACTGAAATAATCGTGAGGCATTGGAATACCAATGGAAAGTAGTTGAAGAGTGGACGGATTGAAATCATGTTTGGAACAGTGAATGGTAGGCCCTGTAACAGACAAAATTGAAATTTAATTTAAAACAGGTATTGTAGGCAGAAACGCAATTTATTAAACATGGCCGACACCCTTTTGCATTTTTTATACTCACTTTTGAGGGGGTATCCGCAGCATAGGAAACCTTATACACAGCATTGAATCCCTATTCGACATAATCAAACTTAGGACAATCTCACATCCTCGGATCCTCGTATGCATAATGTTGAATCGTCTCGGAGTATTGCACACGGACAGACGGATGGACGGATGGTAGCTCCATTTATATAACGGGTGACATGACGACACCCTAAACAAGGAAGTGTGTGACATGTTGAAGCGTGTTAGGTTTAGCAGAAGTCTGCTTTCGCCGTGCCGGTAGCAGTTACGAAATACCTCTTCCGGCTCAAATTATATGCGGTGCATTCTCGTTCCACACGTGCATTGAGGCAAAGGCCAAAGGGAATCTGAATATTCAGGTCATTTCGGCATGTTGTTGGTTTGAACGTCCATTAGCAGTTTTCGGGGTTGGGTGTACCGCAAAGTAGGCCGGGTCTCACATCCTACTAAACGTAGCACGCCATAATGTCTTACATACTTCCCTTGTTTTCCTTTCACTTGGAACCCGGCTTGCCTTATTAAGGATAGGAGAACGTGAGCGAAGCGAATCAAATTTTTTAATACGGCAAGGGAAGAGTGCTGCTTTGAGTGACGAGGATGTGAAATTGTCGATTGTCCTAAGTTTGGTTATGTCGAATAGGCATTCAATGCTGTGCAAGAAGCTTCCTAAGCTGCGGACACCCCCTCAAAAGTGAATATAAAATATGGAAAAGGTTATCGGCCATGTTTACTAACTTGAAGACCTACAATATCTTCATACGCTTAATTATAACATGTATCGCGTACCTCAAGTGCCCAGAATACACACGTTAGAACAACCAGAACAGAAGGGACGTATTTTCCAATAACAGAGGCCGGTCTTGAACTGTTAATACAACTACGACTCATCATCCACTCACGGAAGCTGACCACAAATACTGCAAGGGACAGCAGGGCCGCTCCGTAGCGGACAAACTTATGAACGACCCAGTCGGCCGGAAGTGAGGCCAAGTGCTTGTGAAGAAGGAAAATCTGCAAAACATTGCGCTTAGAGTTAATTTATTTATGTAACTCAGTGTTTATAAGCAGCTGTGATTAAGGTACATACCTCCTCGCACTCCGTGAGCTCTTCCCGACACCGAAAAAAGAGTTGAGTCGTCCGAATAATTAGAGCCAGGACCAAGAATCCAATCCAAGAACATCGAATTCTCATTTTTGAGAGGTAAACATTAGTTCCGTTGAGGAGGCCTCGACATTGCTTATTGCTCGTATTCGGAACGGACCCCACCCCAGCCCTATTCTTCTTTGAAGAGTCGGTCATCACAAGAATAAAGGCGACTGAAGTTAATACGGACCCGATCACATAACCTTCATTAATAACGAAACTGTTTGAAAACACTGCAAGGCAGGACAAGGCGTATAAAACGAGAGCAATGACTTCGGAAAACTGGAAACTACTCTTGGCTATGGACACTTTGACTCGGCCCTTCTTCTTTTCTTCAGGGGGAGGCTTTACACTGACACGTACTCTAGAAGTCAAATGAACAAGTAGGAAAAGGCTCAGTCCCAGACTTGTAGACACTTTCATTCCAATTAGTCCGAAGTTTGGGCCGACGGCGAAATTAATCAGAACGGAGACTAGGCCGAATGACGAGAGAATGAGGAACAGCCGACCTTGTGAGCCGGGCAGGCGTGACAAGTATAGGACGAGGGCGACGAGTGCCAAGATAGTGATAGATATTCCCCAGAAAATCGAGCTCAGATCAAACTGGGTCCAGGTTAAGACTGCTTGTGAACGGACTAGAGTCAAGTATTCCTTGGCTAACTTATGCAGTGCTTCCCGAGTTTCAGGGCTCTTCATGCTCTGATAGACCTGAAAGGCTTCTTCCACCTCATTAAAGATGGACGTTAGATTGTCATTGGAAATACTAGGATATCTCTGAATGTATCTGGAGACTTGAGCCACGTTTGCTGCAATAGCATCTGAATATAGCTTATTTGCCAGGAAGTTAGGGACTAGCTGCCCAATTGACGAGAACGGAATTGGGAGGCCTAACATGGTTGACAGAGTTGAGACCAAATCAATTTGGGAAACAGGCTGGGGACTCTGGATTTTGGACCGGCACTGAAAGGCTGGATTGGTCACTTTGTCCCGCTTCAATTGCTTGGCTAAGAAGATGAGAGCAGACTCAGTCTCGGCGACCGAGTCCCCGCCATGGTCACCCGTCTTCGTCATCCCATGATCCCCGAAGACAATGAGGAGCGTATCATGGTTCATAGTATTGAAAATGTGTTCAATCGTGGAGTCGGATTCGTCCAGCTTTCTTTTCATTTCAGGATGACTTGGTCCAAATCGATGTCCGCAATGATCAACGCCGAGAATGTGAGCGATCAGAATGTCCCAGTCCTCCCTCTCAGACAAGCCTAGGAGGCGGTAAATTGAGGTGTTCACCGCTCTGTCCACCGTGTCCAAATCCCAAGCGTTGAAGGAGGGATGAGCTTCGACGTAGGGCGACGTAAACAGTGAGCGTGGAAAGAGACTTAGCCAAGTGTCGTCACCTAAGAAGGCAATTCGTTTTTTGGCTGAAGTTAGTTGAAATATCAAGTTGTCTTCTTCCACCTCGTAACTAGAATGAGCAGTAAACCAAACCGCGTTAGTATCAGCCCTTTTTTAGAACTCCAAGTTGAAGAATTACTCACCTATTAAAGTTTGCACTGGCATCAATGAAAGTAGGCATCGTCCCGGTCATCAAGGCTTTTAGTCTCTGCATTGTAGTTGTAGGCGGGTCTGCGAGAAACTTGAAGGCACAAGACGACGTCCCAGAGACTGGCCTCCCGTCTTCGACCTCACTGTCCTTCTCTCCCTTGGCCAGGATGCTTGAGAGGAATGGCATTCGGTGTATGAAGTCAAATCGGAGGGCGTCCAGCAGGACGAGAATGACCTTGGAATAAATTGGCCTGGGATTGCACCAAGGGACAGAAGAGAGGTTGTGCTGGAGCTGAAAGGCTCCTAGCGGTTCAGACAGAGTACCGGTTGCATCCCTCCAGTGACAGGGTGGGGACTTCTCCGAAATTACTTGTCGATTGAGGAGATAACCCCGACAGAACACGAGGCACCCTATCAGGATACTGAAGGACAGAAAACAGAGCGTGCCCAACTCCGCGTTCTTGGACATGACTCAAAGTACGTCTTGCTCAGGTTCGCCAAGTCAAGTCATGCCGGGTCTGGCCCCATGTGTCATCTGTCATCCCTTCCCTTATCCCGGACAAGGCCAGCACTTAAGTTTGATTCTAAAT
Source organism: Hypogastrura burkilli (assembly GCA_034696285.1). Taxonomy (NCBI): domain Eukaryota; kingdom Metazoa; phylum Arthropoda; class Collembola; order Poduromorpha; family Hypogastruridae; genus Hypogastrura; species Hypogastrura burkilli. The sequence continues at coordinate 575 of JAQFZY010001778.1, read as the reverse complement.
TTAAAACAAAAACACACCCTTTATTTCTCTTTGAATTTAAATCTAGTCAGATTTCAAAGTGTGCGGGGATATTACTCCCTTCTTTTATCTTCACAACTCAATTCTCTATTGTCGACGCTTACCTGAAGCTTTTAGCTTATTGGCTTATAAATTTTTACATTTAACTTGCATTTGCTGGTATACAAATACAGGAATTGCTCATGATTTAATGGCAATTAGAAATAGTTGATACACCACTTTTTCTTAATACCGAATTCTGGTGAAATAGAAATAACTCTTGCACAAATTAAAATCAGACTTTCCAGCTAAGTCACTTTTAAGGCGAGAAAGAAAGCTCGAATTTACATTTAAATTGTGGAGTCATTTACTATTAACTGAACGCACTACTACTACTATTAGCAATGTGAAAGCGAAGTGTGGGTATTATTCCCTGAACGGGCAGATAACTTTTCCCTCCTGGACAACAGGATGTATCGATGTATGCGTAAATAAAGACGGAAAAAAATGCTCCTGATAAAACGTCGCTGAGTATGCCTGAGTGTGCTCTAAAAAGGACGAAACAAGTTAAGTTTCTA
>JAQFZY010001777.1:0-13963 GCA_034696285.1 Hypogastrura burkilli | reverse complement strand
CTAAAGAGCATGAAGACTAGAAAATAAGGGCAGGATAGGAAAGGCTAAAGACATGAATTAAAAGAAAGGCCGGAGTGCAGGAAGACAAGAAGAGAAAGACAGGATAGGGAGAGGCGTAAGGAAAGAATTGAAAGAAAGGCCCGAATGCAGGAAGGCAGGAAAATAAGGGCAGGAAGGCAAGAAAAGAAAGGCTGGATAGGAGAGACCTAGGGCAAGAATTGAAGGGCAAAGAAGGAAAGGATGGAAGTAAGGCCAGAGTTGCCTAGAAAGGCGGGAGTGGAGGAGCGGGGAGCAAGAATTGACGACAGAGTCAAGATGACTGGAAGGCAAGAAAGGCAAGGCATGAGCGGAGGGCCGGAAGGCAAGAATTGGAAAGAAAGGCAGCAGCACTGGGAGTAAGAAATAAAATCGATGACAGCCTGGCAGGAACGGAGAATGAAAGAAGGATGTTGAACAGAGCGCTGGGCATAAATAATAAGAAGGCAGGCAGAAAGGCAAGAAATGAAAAGGAAGGCAGCAATACCAGAATTGATACTGTGCAGATATCCTGCGAAGCACCAAGTCCTGTCCTGATGCCCCCTTCTCTAACGTTCCACCTTCATGGTACCGGCAAGGTACCAGGAATGTAGCCTATGACCTCTCTGATAAAGCTAGCTCATTACCAGAACATTTACGTACCTTTTATTAACTTTGCCGGCTTCAGGTAGCGAAAGGCTTGAACGCTTAAAGCCTCAGTGAAGAAACTCGGGAAGAAGGATGCCAACGGAGACCCTGACTGCTCGGCGGTTAAGGATCTACTGAATCCGGCCCAGCCCCAATTCGAGCCCAAACATTCATCAATATTTACTCCGGATTAATTGTTATCAAACGCCATGGCAACCTAATTCAATTGTAATTAGGAACGCACTCGTTGACCAAATGGCCAGCCCCATGGCAACGGAGCCAGGTGTTGTTTTCAAACTTGTTTGAGGCTTCTTCCCCGCTCAGTTCTCCCAGACTCGGACTGGTTTCAAGCCAAGAAGGCTGCCAGATCCAGATCCGCTCAACTTCTTGCCCGGGTAAAACCGAAACGTGGTTATTAGGTCTACCATGGCTCCGCCCTCCCCTGGACGAGGACCCAAGGACTCTGGGGCCAAGGGCGCTCCGCCGCCGGTCAAAAAGAAAGTTGGGAATTGGAACGGGAAGTACAATGCACCGGGGACAGAGGCGGCCCGAAAGGCCAATGTCCAACAAAAGCAGCAAACCGGGACGGCCAAAACCGGTACGGCCAAAACTGGGACAGCCAAAACCGGGACAGCCAAAACCGGCCAGGCCCAGGTTCGGAAGGTCTCCAACGCCTCCAAGAACTCGACCGGCTCCGGAAACCAAAACCGCGGGAAAACTGGTACGTCTGCCCCCAATAACCGGAAGGTTTCAAATGACTCCAAGAACTCGACGGGCTCCGGGAAGGCCCAAACCGGTACGGCCCAAAACCGGAAGGGCTCCAATTCCTCCAAGAACTCGAGCGGCTCCGGGAAGGCCAAGACCGGTACGGCCCAGAACCGGAAGACCTCCAATTCCTCCAAGAACTCGAGCGGCTCCGGGAAGGCCAAGACCGGTACGGCCCAAAACCGGAAGACCTCCAATTCCTCCAAGAACTCGAGCGGCTCCGGAAACCGAAACCGCGGGAAGGCCAAAACCGGTACAGCCCGAAACCGGAAGGTCTCCAATGCCTCCAAGAAGTCGACCGGGTCCAAGGGGGCCAAGAAGCGAAAGGGCTCCAAAGCCTCCAAGAATTCCAAGTGCTGCAAATGGTCGAAGGGGAAAGGGGCCAAGAAGAATGCCCAGGGGAACCAGCGGAGGGGCTCAAGGGGGGCCTGGAGAGGGGCCTGGTGCTGTGGGAAGCCCGTTGTCAACCCGGGCTGCCTCTTCCAAATGTTCTGTGAGGACCGGAAGCAGGGGCAAGCCCGGCGGGCGGCTGCCCTCGATTTGGTCTACGCCCACGAGGCGGCGTACGGGCGGAAGTGCGGGGACGCCGTCCGGCTCTTCTTCAAGCGGTGGACGGACATCATGGGACTCCTGGGCCGGATGCCGGTCAACTGCCGGAAGGACCCCAAGAAGGGTATCTACGTCTTTGAGCTGGGCCGGAAGCGGCGGAACGGGGCCCTCTTCATTATCAACTCCGTCGCCCTCGGCCTCGTCTTCCTCCTCGGGGTCATGAACGCGTTCGGGGCCTACGAGAACGTGCCGTCCCAGATGGACTACGGCGGGAAGCTGGCCTACATTGTTCGGGCCGAGGAGAAGTACATCTGGTACCGGAACCAGTTCCCGTTCGGGATCATCCTCTCCATGTCCGTCTTCATCTGCGTGGCCAACTATCCCTTCATCCGCCGGCCCGCCTGGGTGGCCTACTACTACAATCTCTGGGGGGAGGCCACGGAGGCCTTGGGGATCGACGTCCTCATCTACGCCTATCACCTGCAACGGGTCACGATTGGGGGCTTCCTCCTGCTCTTCGTCTCGACGGCCGGGGCCATCTTTCTCCACCTCATCCCCTACGCAATGTCACTGGCCGCCACGATGACCCTGCTCGTCTGTCGGTGGTTCCAGCCGGCGGTAAGGGAGGCCCACACCTTTCGGGGACCCTTTAATCAGATTTTTAGTCAGACCCTTTCGGGGACCCTTTAATCAGACCCCCTTCGGGTACCCCTCTTTCAGGTGTACGATGTGCCGTACTACCCCTGGCTCCGCCTGGGCGGGGGCATCCTCTACATATACATCGTCTTCGTCTCCAACGCCTACATGCACTTCTACATCTTCATGCAGCGGATGCTGAAGAAGGCCTTCCATGACTGGAACAAGCGGGCGGGCCAGATCCTCAATTGCGTCGAGGTCACGTCCATGATACCCAACAAGCGGGCCACGAGCGCTCTCCTCAAGACCCTCTACACCGAGCACATCCTGATCCTCAACCTCATGGAGGGCGTTGACCTCCTCTACGCCGGCGTCCTCGAGACCTTCTTAATCACCTGGACCGCCATCTTCTGCCTCCAATGGTACGTCGTCTACGAGATGCTCATCTTCATCAAAGACTTTGACGACGTGCGGTACCGGGACGCCTACTACATGACCGCATGCTTTATCCAGTCCATCTGGTGCCTCGTCACGGTCACGATCAGTGGGGCGGCCCTCAGTCAGGAGGTAAGGAGGTCGAAGGTCAGGCCCAATTTGTTCAGGCAAAGGCTCCATTTAGCCATGCTCTTCCATCTGATCTCATCTCATTTGGAAGGGGTCAGATTTTACTCCAAAGTGTGGTAATGTGATGTCATGTTGTGTCGTGTTATGTCATGTGATGTCGTGTGATGTCATGCGATATGTCGTGTGATGTCATGCGATATCATGTGATGTCGTGATGTCGTGTGATTTAATCTCATGCGATATCCTGTGATTTCATGTACGTAATTTCGTTTGACTTCCTTGATTAACTACGCTCACATCAAATCACAAAGATCACTTGAGATCAGGCTGTAATGTGACTCCGGTCCCAGACCGCCATCATGACCCAATGACCTCTGCCTTGGTTCTAGGCGCTCAACGGCCTCGAGGTGGCTCGGAAGCAGGGCCTGATGGGCGAGAAGACGGAGACTCAACTACTCTTTGTGAGTCCCTACTTTAGGCCTTAATTAGTCCAGCCTTGACCTCTGACCTCTATTTCCTGTTCTCCAGACCCTGAGCATGTACGCCAGCTTCACGACTTACTACCCCGTGGCCCTCACGGCCGGCCGCTACCTCTACCTCGACAAGGCCTTCGTGATGACGATGTTCGGCTTCGTCTTCGGCCAGGTCGTCCTCATCATCCAGTTCAGGCCCCGCCTCGTCTACGACCTCCTCTTCGCCGAGAACGAGGAGCGGATCCACTTGAACCCCAAAATGCGCCAAGTGATCCTCGACCGGGTCGAGAGCGTCATCTGGCCACCGACCTTCCCATAGGCAGCCCACCACGCAGTCCTCGATCATATTCCCTAAAAATGTCACGAAATGTACTGCCCGAAGTTTGGAACAATAAATTCCTATGGAAAAGGAGTCCTTGAGTATTAGCCGTAGGGGTCCCAAAGGTCACGGGGTCATGCTTTTCAATCCAAGCTCAAACTAAACGAAATAACGTGGCACTATTTTCCGGACGGAAATTGTAGCACTATTTGTATTAATTTCGTGCCGTACACCTAAATACCTATATATAGAGTTTAGCGGAAACCGCCAAATCCAAGTCAGAAAACAATTTAATTCCGCTAAAACTATATTAGCCGGAAATTACAATACAATCCGTATTTCCGGCAGACAAAAAATCCTTAAGTTCTTATTACATTTCACATTGAAGGCAAGAGAGCAAGGATGAAACTATTTGGAGGGGCAGTCATCTGACATTCAAAAATTAGTTGAAGAATTATGGACTTTCGTCATCCCTAAACTACTTCTAACTTATTTTTAATTAATTGAGCATCCGGCATGGGCCTGGTCCGCTATTTATTTATACGGAGGATTTCCATGGCCTCCCCGACGGGTCCCGTGAGCCGTCTCGACCGGAGGTCATTCTGGAACCGAATTGAGGACTGGCTGGCCCGCTACGAAGAGTTCATTGGAATCAAGCAAGTGAAGGAGGCTCATTCCAGGGTCCTCGAGGTAGAGCTTGACCTTTGTCCCTTTCTATCTGTATCTATTATGTATCTTTGACCTCTCATATGTACGCTGGCTGGTCCAGGCCGAGACGAATTTCGTAGAGGCCCAGGAGGAACGACGCTTGGCTCAAACGACAATGAACGCGATGCAGGTCCGGCTCCGGGAGGTCAGGGGTGAGTAATAGGTGAGGTGGTTCTGCAGCGGACAATAGCTGTAGGTCAAATTTGGGTCCCAAATCGTGTACTACTTGTAGTTAGTATGGAGAAGGAACATGGTACGTGACATTGTTACAGTCAGCGTTCGCGTTAAGATCCAGCTGTGAGCTGAGACCTGAGCCTGCTGCTTAAATAAATGTATATCGTTTTTGATTATGTAGCTGACCTTGACCGAACTCCGAGAGGTGACGACAACTACCTTGACCTCATCAAAAGGGTAAGTAGTACGTGTTGGAGTGTTGAGCCCTTGTTATTAGTTATTGAATCCATACACAGGTATTAGTCTTGGTGTTCTATCGTTGTGTCAGACGATCGCAGCAAAATTATACCACAGTGTGAGTTAGTGTGATTTCTGTGATTTAGTAAGGCCGACAGTTGCGCAACAACTTTGCAAATCCCGGCCACATTAAATCACGTTAACTGACACCGTGTGATTCCGCGTGGTGTCATATGATTTCATGTGATTTCGTCAACCTCATTTGATTTAGTATGGACGGAAATGTTTAAAGTTGTTCGTCACACTGTTGACCATACTAAATCACATGGAGTCTGTGATTTAATGTAATCACGCCTCGTACTTTCGTATGATTTCTGTGAGTTCCTGTCGCCTGATGTGATTTATTTTATCTCATGGTGGTTTCAGGAAATCGAGCTGATCCGTGAGGAGCGGTCCCACCGTGACCGGTTCGAGTCCGAGGAGAAGCGGGAGCGGGAGCTCTTCAACGGTCTCTCCAACGCCCTCCGCTTCAGCCACGAGAAGGAGCGGGCCCAGACCGAGAAGACCAAGTACTGGTCCATCCTGGCCTCACTCTTCGGGGCCCTCCTAGGCATCATCGGCACCACCATCAATTCGCAGCTCAAGCTCCGCCAGCTCAAGACGCTCATGCTAGAGAACACGGAGGCCAGTGCGGCAGCGGTTCTCCTCAAGTTGGAACAAGTGACGGCGGGTCTTCCGGAAGCCTCAGGCTCATCCGCTACAACTACAACTAGGCTCGTGGCAGCCATTGAGGACCTGCGTGAGGAAGTTCGGGCAAGTTCTGGGCCTCCAGAGGCCGACTGGGCGGGTCTAGAGGAGCGGCGGCGGACGGAGCTCCTCGTAGCAACCCTATCGATTCTGGTCATAGTTCCTCTAGTAATTCTCAAGTTCTCACCTTCGTCATAGCAGAGGAAGTAATGATTAATTGTACCATAGGTTAGTACCTCATTGATTTTAATTGCGCCTCCCGCAACAATTTAGGGAACCTTGGGGAAGGGGTTGTGCTAGCTTGTGCTGACCTGGGTGACCTGGGGCATGGATTATTACTATATCCATATGCGCTATTCTATAACTATTCATGGTATATTTTTGTGATACGACCAGCATGTGAAGGACAAATGAATTGAGACATTGTTTCTTGTTATGTGATTCTAAATTGTAATTATTTGTTTACGTCATCAGCTGGTAACAGGGATTTGAGACTAGGTTCGACAATTCAACTGCCTCCACCTTTAGTTAAATTTTTTAGAGAATAATTTCAAAGTTGGAGGGCATAGGATTAGGTCATAGGGATCATAGCTCCCTAGAGCGGATCCATATACTGCTTCCCAATCTCAACCACGTCAATCTCGGGCTTGACCTTGTCATAGAGATGCGGGAAGGCCCCTTCGGCGTAGAACTTGGTCCGGACCCTCTCGTAGAGCTTGAGGTCAAACATTTGGTCAAATTCGGGTCGGCTCATGAAGATGTCGGCATAGAGGAAGGGGTAGCCTCCAACGTCACATGTGAATCTGCGGTCAAAATAAATAATTCGAATAGGTGTAGAGCCTTTGGCAGAGGTCAAAGTATCAAAGGTTCAGTAACTAACTTTTCCATTTCCCTCAGAGTCTTGACCGCATCGTACTTCTGCTTCCGCTTCACGGGCCCTGGGACCCCGTAGACGCCCAAGTCATTAAACATTCCGTAGTTGGTTCCGGGGACCATTTGGTCGGGTCGGGGCCTCCGGATCTGACCCCTGAAATCAAGGAGGAGGAAATTAGTGAGCCGGTTCGGTTCCGTTTTAAAGTTAGCTGAGCTCACATGTGTTCCCCATGATCATAGATCCGACAGGGATAGATGAGGACGGGATAGGTGTCAAAGAGGCGCTCAGAAACGTTGATTTGTTCCTCGAGGACGTTGATGGGGAGCACAATGTCCTGGAAGACTTGCTTCGTGAAGGTCATGGCTCGGATCCCCGGGGTCGTCGTGAACTTGAGGAAGGCTGGCTTGGGCGGGAGGAGCCATCCGAAGAGGAGCCGGAAGACCGGATGATTCCCAAAGGGGATCATGCTCTCAACGACCCAGAAAATGGCCCGATTGTGGCGGAGCAAGTAGTCTCGGAGCGGAATGTACTCCTCAGCTTGGCCAGAGGTCAGGAAGGAGCGGACGTGCTCGTAGAACCAGGGCTTGTACCATCTCGCCAAGTGATTGACCTGCAGTGTCATTGGTTTACCATTAGGATTCACATGTTGACCAAGCATCGGCGTCAGCATCACCGATTGACCTAGTGACTAAGCATCATAGCGTATTGCGCTTTGCCTTCCTAACTCGCTAAGGAAGAAAGGCAGGATTTTAAGGTAAGGTAGTAAGGCAAGACGGCAGGAAGGAAGGGAAGACGGTTAGTCGGCAGCGGAAGGTCAGGAAGGCAATAATTGCAAGGCAAGGTAGGAAGGCAATAAATTGAAGGTAAGGCAGAAAGGCATGATTTCTATTTGTAAAATACGGCGGTAAGGTAAGCGTGGTGCCCAGTTATGCCCAGCTCCAGCATTAGCTACTGACCCCTGACTCCGGCTTACCTTTCCCCAGTCACTGAGGGACGGGGCATCGGAGAAGTTCCCAACCATGACCACTGCTTCCTCCTTGGAATAGACTGTGGCCTCCACAAAGTCTGGGACCTGGAATTTAATCCAATGTAATGCTGGACTGTCTCCTACGCCTGACCCTCCCCCCTCCTACCTTCTTATTCTTGTCCAGAGCCCCCGAGACATCCCGAATGAGGTCACAGTAGGCCTTCTGACCCTTGACCGGAATGTACTTCATATGAATGTAGGGCTTGGCCGGCACGATCTTGAGCTCTAGGGCCGTGAGGAACCCAAGGGACCCGTGTGACCAGGGCAGGGTGTAGTAGAGGTCAGAGTGCTCGTTGTCCCGGGTCGCCGTCACGACGGACCCGTCCCCCAGCACCAGCTCATATGACTCCACGGCCTCCTGGTAGAGCCCAACCTTGTGGGAGTATGTGGTCATACCAACACCGAGGGCGAGGCCGCCCAGCGTCGCGTCAGCGATCTCCAGCGTCACTGCCAGCGTGTAGCCTGGAACCCGAGAATTCAATAGAATACAAAAAAACAGGTACATATAGCACATAAATACTTGCCATCTCTTTGAATGGCATATGCTTATGCTGACCTTTGGGAATGAGGTACTTGGTAATTTCACCCACGGTCACCATTGGCTCCACCTTCACTGTCAAGTTCCGCTCATCCAGCTCCAGAATGTCATATAGCGGGATCGGGATTTGATGACACTCTTCCTGAAAGTCAATTGATTACTTTAAACAAATTAGGATACTTACTTAATGCGGCAAGGTCTTACTTTCTTGAAAAAGGTCACAGAGAGACTCTGCCAGTTCGAGCGTGAGGTGCAGAGGAGTTTCCGCTTACTCGGGTCCTGCTGTCTCCATTGTTGGACCTTCGATAAAAGTTCGGATTTTCTCATAAACAGCACAAAACAAATATAATGTAGTTAGTAATACAGAATATTTGACCTTTTACCTTTCCCTGGATCTCCCGCACCCTCTTAGAATGGAACTCTGGACCCGAGGAGAGGCTCCGTACGATGTAGTGACGGACCCGCAGGCCGAGGTCAAAGATGAAGCTGGCCGGGAGGCAGAAGAAGAGGACGACGAGGCCCCGGTTGACCTCTAGCCATCGCACTATAGATGACCTCCAGGTCACCGGAAGGAGGGACCACAACATTATTTGTCCTAATTAAAGTTTTGGACACGCAACAGGCCAGGCCAAGCCTCAAATCCTAAATGCTCCTCCAAAGTGACAGCTCAGACTTCAAACTTCAAACCGGCAGACTTTGCCCGCTAGCAGAAGCAGTCGCAGGTATCAGTATCAAGGGTCCATTAATCGGAATAAAATTGATATGGATAAGTATATAATTATGTACGGGACAGATATAAAATTAATTGATAGAATCTAACTGGCCTCGCCTATTGTTCACAAAAAATGAATCTGCTTTGAAGACGACACTACTGTTCTTCAAGAAGGACCACGCACTCAATATATGGGGTTTTGGTATTGAGACGGATTTAGCTAAAAGTTGGCAAACTTATACATATTGACCTTCTGAACAATGTTTTAATGACCCGTACGTTACTTTCTTGACCCTCTACGGATCACTCAAAGGCCACACGGGTAAAAGATGGTAACCAGATGGATTTGGTTGTAAAGACCTTACGGGACTTACTAGCAACATTTTTCGATTTTAGGCCTACTGGACATCCAATAATCGGAGCCACAGAAACGCACTGACTATTTTATTGTTACTCCTTCACACCAGACTTTCACAGCAGAAAATTGAAAGCTTGTTCAGTGTTTCACAGCAGACCGTATCTGACATCATTGACTCCGTTTCAAAAGAACTTGACGCCAAATTTGTGCCACTCTTTTTGGGATATAACGACATTTCCAAAGCTGATCTCGTCTAGTAGCACATGACAATGGTAACAATACATATTCGAAGCTATTTGGAGAAACTGATTACGGTTTAGGATGGCACCTACTTTTATATTCAGAACTCTGCTGATTTTGACTTCTAAAAAGCCACATACTCTATGCACAAACTCCGAAATCTCGTGAAAGCGATGATTGCGTGAGCCCCAGACGGGTATATAATTGATGTTGAGGGCAAATATTTTGCGAATGAGGACAACAACAACGCATCAATCTAGAACACCATGTACAACAATAACGAGACATTTAATGAATTCTTTGGAGTCGATGCTTTGTAAATTGTTGACCGAGGAATTCTTTTGGTGTCCACCTTTGACTATTTATTGGGTACCTTACACGTACGCAATGGACCCAACCAAATGTGTTCTAGTATCAGGGTTGGGTCTAGTACAATATACGATACATTTTAAGTTCCAAATCGAAAGTTTTCTAGTAAATCCCGTAAGGTCCTTTATAAACTTGGTAACTCCTTAACAATGTTTAAATAAACCAAAAGGCCGGAGCCCTTCTACAGGTCACTAAATAGTCCCCGATTAAATCGGATATTTGAAGGGTAGAGGGTCACGGAGACGTCCTTTAGCTTTTGGGTCCATTAAAACTAGGCTCAGGAAGTCAGGAGATGGAAGTTTCAGCCTGAGTGATCCATAGAGTCAAGAACGTTACCTAAGGGTCCGAGGGTCATTAAAACATTGCCTATGAGGTCAATACCAATGAGTTTGCCAAGCCTTAGCAGAATCCGTCGGATTACCAGAACCCCATATATTGAGTGCGGTGTCCTTGAGCTTCTGAAATTGGAGTTCAAAGTACAATAGCCGTAACATAGAGTAGTAGCCCAGACTTGTCAGAATTCGAACTCAACTATTTGCCACGTGAACAGGGAAGGTCATAGAACAGGTGCCAGAGAGCTAGTGATAGAAATAACAATGGGCGACTCACTCCCTGTTTGTCCCAAAGTGTCATTTAGGTCAAGTACTTGATTCCTTTTTATTACTGATTATCTCCTTTGAAGGACTCTTTACATCCATTTCCATCATTTCGAGTATTTTACACTCAGCGCGACACTTCATACTGGCTACTGCGTTACATAAAAATAAAATAATACAATAGAGTACTACATAGCTAAGAGCCGAGACTCTGCAACTACTACCTGTATAGGCTCCGACTAAATAGGCCCTAGCGGTATCAAAACTACAGAATTAAAATTGGTAATGTTGTGAGGCTCACGGTGGGCAACTCAGGGCTAATTTACTACTACTGGCAAAGGTCCCAAGAAGGGGCATTATTGCCAAAATTGCATAGTTTAAGTATTAAGGATTACGTAGTACTATGTAGTAGGTCCTGGTTTGATTATCATTAAGTATTGTAATCTCAAATACTGCCAACAATGGATGTCTCTCAAATGCCCGTAAAAGGAAATACTTCGAGAGGGCTTCTATTTTTCCTGGACCGTAAAATATATATTTTGGCAGTTATCGTTTTTGAGCCACCAAAATACTACAATTAAGCTGGAACCTGAAACATATAAATTAGCAGTAGTATTTTAGAAATTGGTGAACCTTTTCTTCCCAATGTTTATACACACTCCCACAAATTCAAATGGAATTTAACAGCTAAAAACAATTTCAAGCACATTATGTCACTAAAACTCAATTTAAGGACCTGACAATACAATAAAAAGTGATCAAAACAAAATAAATGTCAAAAAATGTTCTTTGTCAAGTAAATTCTTTGAATTTGTGAGCGTATTCCGGAAAACATTTCCAACAATTTCTGAAATAGTTCTGCCAATTTCTGTTTTGGCACCTACCCCAAAATTATATTTCGGCTGCTAAAAGCCGTATCGACCAAAATCTATATTTTGACAGCCAAGGAAACATTAGGTTCTTGGAAATCCGAAGATTGGAAGGAACAATAACAATTAAATGCATGGGCTAAAGTAGGATTCGCGGCCTTTTACTATAAAAGTAATGGCCTTGAGTCATTGTCTATTATGGTCAAAAGTAAGGTCAGAATGACTAAGGTCCTAAAATTAAGAACAGGCTCTAAAATGTAAATGGCTTCAAAAATATCACAACTCAAGTATCAATATAAATACTTTGAGAAATAAGTAAAATAATGGGTTGGTTTCTGGTAGTTTTCACAAAATAAATGCAGTGTTTGGCAATATAGCTTGTTCTAGGGGGCTCGTATACACAATTCGTTTAAAATACTTTTCTGTACAGGAAAATACAAGGGGCTTGGCACACTAATAAATATGATTGGCTACTTAAAATAGGCTTGCATTCTTCATGGCTCCAAAATAGACCTAGAATAGATTCTTTTGGCAGTCAAAACATAATTTAGGGAAGCGAAGACATAGAAATTGGTGGATATGTTTTCTGCAATGTTCAAATGAAATTTCTGTTAGTAACAATTTTCAGACCTATATCTCACCTTTATACTGTATTGTAAGGTCCATAGGCAGAGTTTTACCTTGAAATATATGTCTGGAAATTGTTTCCGTCAAATAAATTCTATAAGAGTGTACGAACACTATGAGAAACATTTCCACCAAATTCCTAAATAGTCCAGCTAATTTCAATGTTTTAGCTGGCCCAAATTATATTTTGACTGCCAAAACCATAACTGTCCAAGGCAATATTTTAGCGGCCATGAAAGTATCAAGTCCTTAAAAGCTGCTTGGTACATTAAATATAGGCTACTATCTACAGGATAACTTTTCAACACAAAATCGGAGCCTGGAACTCCTCTCCTTGTCAGGGGGCGGCCGATGGAGGAGGTATGTACCAAAAATTAAACCTAGATCCGCCCCCCGACTCCTCAGCGAAGGAATGGCTTGTCTCAAGTCTCTTGAAGTTCCTCCAAAGAGGTTTCCCTTGAACCTGGAATCCATAAGTAAAGATTTGAGATCTAGACGGGGGTTGAGATGGAGGTCGTAGTCGTAGTCGGCTCCTCCTCGGTCCGACTCCGCGGAGAGACGCTGGAACCGGGACCGCCGGAACCGCCGCCCGCCTCCACATGGAGAGATACGAAGGGCGGCGGGACTGGGATCGGGACCCGGCGCGGAATGCTCGAGAACTCCTTCCCCGTATGCGTCAGGCTAATCATATTATCACAATCCGTCCCTCTGAGATCCAGGCGGGCGTTGGAGAGGCGGGCGGCCGAGGGGGCCCGGGTCCCGAAAGTAGAGAAGCTCTCGAGCTCCTTCCGCCGCTTCCAGCCTTTGGAAAAATGATCTGGAAAGAGAGGAGGCCGGGATTTAAGGGCTGCCGAAGGAAACTGGAAGTGAGCCCGGGACCAAATATAAAAATAGGCCAAGGGTCAAAGGTTAATTTGGCCTCCTACCATCTTCCCCGTCAGTAATGACGCCGAGGGACTCTGGAATGTCTTCACCGTTCCCGCTGTCCTTTCCGCTCGAGGACTCTGAGCCCGAGTCCCCGCAAACGACCTTGTTGATCTACGGAATGAGCAAGACCTTACGTTAGGAAAATGTCCTGCACTTGGGTTAAAGGTCATTTTACAGGTTTTACAAATACTTAGTACCTGAAAGGGGGCCAGCGGCGGGAATGTAGAGGTAGGCCCCTCGAACTCGTCGTACTTGTGGCGGAGCGGGGCCGACTCGGCCCCACGACTAACCTTCTTCTTTTTTCGGGTCCGATAGATGACGACGACCCAGGCCGCCGAGGTCCCCACAACGCAGAACACGGCAATGATAATGAAAATGATGGTCATGGCGGCATTGTCGAGGCTCAGGCTCTTCCCGGCTGAGGCTGAAACCCAATAAACATAAATTAGCTTAGGAAAAGGAGGCTAAATCCATAATTAGCTAGAGGCTGCTCGTTCCACAAAAAAACGGGAATGATCCCAAAGCTTCCGGGGCTGCCAAAGCTTTCAAATAAACATTTGGTGGAATAATTCTTCTCGAAGGCCCGGAACAAATCGTTCTCTATCTCTACTGGCTTCGGGGAATTTTTTGCAGAACGATTCGGCCAGCAACCTTGGAAGGCACTTACTTGGGAGCACGGTGAGCGTAGAGAATCCCCGAGCCGTTCCAACGGCGTTTGTTAGGACACACTCGTAGCGGCCCTCGTCCTCCGTCTGTACGTCCTTGATGAGGAGGAGGGAACCGTTTTCGGTCAAATGGTAACGCTTCTCGAGCCCTTCCGTGATTGGAACGCCTTCCTTGTTCCAACTGATTTGGGGCTTGGGGGAACCGCTGGCGAGGCATTGGAGGATTGCGTTACTCCCCTCAACAGCACTCTCGTCTTCCATTGGATCACCGAAACTAGGCGTTTCTAAAGGTACACGCAAGGGTCAGTATTAGTTCAAAGAGCTAG
>JAQFZY010001776.1:0-13963 GCA_034696285.1 Hypogastrura burkilli | reverse complement strand
CCTACAATGCCTAATCAAATTCCGTGCTAATGTATGTATGATTCCAGATCCGCCGCCTCCCGCATGTTTAGGCCTAAAACAAGACAGAGTCAACCTTCTTCATTTCAATAGAACAATGAGGGAATTTATGCATGCACATTGCACCTATAGTCTAGTCTAGTAGTCTACAACTCACTTCTGGGCTGCGTCTCATAAATATACATACAAATCTGCTATTAGAGTAATCCATGCAATTCCCAGTGCGTGGGCTTATTACTATGCAAGGAAGTCGTCTGCTCACCTCACGTAATGAACAATGAACGCACAAATCCCAAATTACAACACTGCGCTACGGCTTCGGGACAACCCTTGGCAAGGTAAAAATAGTGGATTTAAATATATAAATATAATTTAAATTCAATGGAAATACTAGTTTCTAAAAGCTTATGGAGTTAGCATCAGACCAACTGTAGGTTTTTGGACCTTTGGCCTGATCCTCCAATTTCCTCATCCATGCAGGTGTGTTACCCGGGTGAAGGCACCCTATTACCTGGGCACTTATCCCTGTGAAGAGAAAGGACAAGGAAAGAAATCGATGATTGGAAAATCGGGCCTCTGCCCTCTCCCCCACCATAATACTATGGAGTACTGAAATCGCAAGTTCCCGAAGAAAGGGAAAGAGCCTAGCCGTTGTTGGGGAGAAGGAAGGGAACTGACATTTGTGTATATAGCCCCACCTCGCCGCCCGCCTATACAAAGAATTCAGGTAGCAATGACCTACCAATTTTCAAACTTGATGTGCTAAATAATGGGTTAGATTTGAGTAGGACTCTAGCTCGGCCGTACAATGTTCCAAGTTCCAAAGGGACGCCAGGCTTCTTCTCTCTTTTTTGCAACATGCTAGTAAGTACTAGTACAGAGATAGTGTCGCCTGTCCCCCGTCATACATATACATAGTAATAATTCTGGCCTCAAATCCACAGTGTTTGGGCTCTGTCTCTGATTTAGAATTAAAAGAGCCTGGACTCCCTCACCTACATCTCCATGTAAAATGTAAAATGCCCCTCAACTCTGATAGGACAGGAGTGCTCAAAGTGGAATCATAATCTATTAAATGAGTTCTGGACTTGCCAAACCGAGTCCCGTAGCTTTCCAGCCCGGCGGGGTCACTGCCTTGGCTTGTCCCCCTTTAGCCGCACAGGGTCAATGATTGCATACTGCACTACTGATTCCTGTACCTAGGCCGGGACCAAGTTAGGAATCTAGCGTACTGCAATTTGGAGGCCAGAGATAATCTGAGATTAAAGGGGGTCTCGGGGAATTTTCCGATCCTAAATCCAGCCTCTTCAATGGAAATATGAATGCAAGTTGGAGGAGGCTTGGGGAAAAGGAGCCAGAGACAGGCGGCTCGGTCAATCCCATCGGGAGCCCAGAGGAGAGCCAGAGAGGAATGACTCCTTCTCCGGCTCGAGCCTTGTCCCAAAAAAGACGGGCCTTTCCCTATTTTTCCAAGGGCCCCCCATCCAAATTTTTGGAAAATCCTCTCGGCGTCCCACAACTAAATCCGATTTGGGAGCCCGGCCCGAAATCCGGAGGGGTTTGAGAAAGATTTGAGCGGATTTGGAGCCGGTTACAGCCAGGCCGGCTTGGAGGCCCAGCTATAGGCCAGAGTAAATAGTAGTGAGAGAGAGAGAAGGTCAACGACCATGGCTGAGGCGAATGCTCTTACCTTGGGCATAGGCTCCGAACCCGGCATGGAACTTTACTAGTGCAGGCCTACTTCCATATACTCAGTCCGCTCCTCGGGTTCCCATAACGCTGGGGAGTTCAAACGGGGAGGCCAAGACTCCTGGAAACGAATCCCTATCAATGTCAGAGCCCCGGGCTTCCAATTACTACCTAGTAGTTGTATTTATAATTGTCACTTCCGAGCACGTGCACAGGAGGGAAAGGTGTCTTAAATTACTGTAATTCACTTGGTCAAAATCCTTATTGTTGGTTTTGGGGGAGTCCAGTAACTTCACTATTGTTCCTAAATTCCCGAATGCCCTTTTATGGATAGATCCAAGCCTAGGCTTCCCCCGGCCGTTTCTCAGGGGACTAGTAGAGTGTAAACGAGTTTGTTTTCCCTCTCGATTTAATGTTCCGTTCCCAAGCACTTAAACTCTTTATTTGTTGTCCCACTAAAAGGGGAGCTACAAGGCCCCAAAATATGGGCTGCTCAATTTTGGAAAAATAGTGGACATTAAAAATGATTTGGAGGAGCGGGGGAGACTAGGGGGAGGGTTAAAGCCAGGAATAATTCACTTCCTTCCACTGGGATGAAGTTTGGACGACTGAGCGAATCCAATGGAGCCGAGAGCCACTACACATTTTTAGCGTGCGTGAAGAGGACAACGTGTGGAGGGAGAGGCCTGTGGCTTCTGCCGCCGCCGAGCCTCCTTTCCGTGTTTTTTTGGCTCCACCGAAATGCCAAAATTCTGTGCGGATTCTGAGCGGAGATTCCCAAGAGGGGAAGGGACTGGAAGGAGGACGAGCCAAGGAATGGTCGAGCGGAATTGTCAACTGGACGTTAGAAGGGCCGGATTAATTAGGGCAAGGTAGGTGGTGCCAGGTACGGAAGTGTATTGGATCCCACATTCAGCACGGGTGTTGTTCTAATTAGTCATTTAGAGAGGCCCGTAAATCAGGGGCCTCAATCAAGCAAAAATATAGGTACTCAGTGGCATGGGGAAGGGTGACAAGAAGCCGGACCATTTTAGAAAGGCCTGCATTTAATGCTGGTAAAAATAATATAGACAGAAGTCTAAAACAGAGTATACAAATAAGCAAGTCCAAATGTTAACCAAAGAATATGAGGCTTGTTTGGGTACGGAATGCAACTCAATTAATTAATGACTTGAACTTTCCAGCTGAAATCCATATTCCTCCGCACAAAATGACTATCGCAACATTCGCTAACAAAATACTGGTTATAGTTATATCCAGCTACGCTATGCAGCCATGCATACGGCATATGGTAGATCAGGGCGTATAGGAGCTACTACCTGATCAATATATTTTAAATATCTCAAATTCAAGCAATAAGTTCAAAATGGAATACGTAACAAGTGTTTGGTAAAACTATTTGGAGACCTTCACGTAAACGGAAACTCGCGTCTAGCCTACGGCATATATGTATGTATATTAAATAGTTAGTTTTCCCAGAATTGGGATTTAACAACTAGCACAGACTCAGAAATATGGAGAAAGGTCCCCATCAGATTTTATCCTTTGATAATCAAACGTATAATTAAGAGGGACGAATTTCGGTCTGTCTGGACTTCCACCACGGAAGATTGGTTGCTCAGGGTAACGTAGACTTCGGAGTATGGAAATGATGGAAAAGTTCCTGATCTCGAGCAAGACTCCCTCCATAACTATTAGCAACATCCTCATCAAAGTACTACTGACTAATACGCCTAGACTGAGTCAGTAATCCCCCTTTTATGAACATTAGGACCAGACTGCAGGGGAAGTCCCTGGGATCCTGTCCATTGACTCCGTCGTTTCGGATTTCCTGAGACCCCCTATTTCTTCATCTGCTCAATTATTCCTATTCCTCACAAAAACTTCCGGCTCGGAGAAAGCAGGACGATGGTGAAAGCAGAGTACTTATCTACACACCACCGCAGCGGCTCCCACTAACTAGGCCGGGGAGTGTCAGTTTCCGCCGACAGACAGAAAAACAGCCTATTCGGGTCGACGGGTCGCCCGTGTAGATCAAAATAAAAAACGTGAATATGTAATTCTAGAACTTGAAGAAGGTCCAGCAGGCTCCTAGGCGTCTCCCTTCGGAGCCCACGTCGCCCTAATATGCAGGATGAAGATAACAATGAAGATCAGCCCTTGCAGGAAAGTCCTGAAATAGGGAGTCTCGAAACTTGAGCTGAGGGTCAGAGGCTGGCCGAAGGAAATCCAAAACTTCCGTTAGTGCACGCGTGTTGTTCGGGATAACGATTTATATAATGGGGACCTACTATGTATGTATAATATGGCGTGTGGTGTCCGCGTATTACACCAAGCAATACTGTTCGGTATGCTCAAGCTAATAAATCAACAATAGTAAAGTTTCTATATTGAGTTACCTGTATTAATGCAAATAGTTGATCCATGCGGAAAATGACCATATTTGGGGCGGGTGAAACTGCTAGAAAGACGGGATTTGGAAAAGATGGTCCTGAGCAATAGCTATTGCTAATGGCTCTGTTACAATTTGCAAATAGAACTGAAATTCGTTATCCTGCGAATTTACCCTGATACCAGGAGTAAATGACGAGAACAGGCCCTCCTATGTACAAGTACTGCCGTTACCGGGAACTAAACATACAATGTCATTGCCAGTGAATCAATTCAATGTCTTAGAACTGGACAGGGTTCGACTGTCTCCTTCTACGAAGGTTTCCGGTTTGTTATGCCTAGCAATTCTCGGATGACCTAGGTTAACTGTATAAATACTGTACATAGATACAGAGGTGTATGACGAAAAGAATTACAGTAGGTACAGTACTTCGACACATGCAGCAGATAGTATAGAATAATTTGGACCTATCCGTACTTATGTGCAAGCAGCAGTAAACAAATTATGCAGCACAATATCTGTCACGCATTTATTTAATGGGGACTAACCTCGGTTGCTTGAATTAATTGACCATTAATTAGTTCTCCACAATTAATACTAAATCACATATTTCTATTCATGCCCTGCAGATGTAATCTCTAATTTCGAAAATAATACGTTCTATATTTTCTAAATATGTATGAAACATTAACCTATTGCGCTAAAACCTCAATCTTTCGCCAAATTATCCGTAAAAAATATATCGGACCTGGGACTGCCCCATTGCCCACTGTATATTACAAACCTGCAAAGCAATATCATGGATTGTATACTAAACATATGTATTCATTCGGTTAGTCAGCATGGCAAATCCACGTCATGAACATCGCATTTCAGGAACGCATTGATTGAATTGTACATTATGAATTAATTGTAGGTATTTAGAATAACCGAAAAAGTAAGATTAGCTCAACGTGACACTATTACATATACAGATTTTAAAGTTGAAGTTATGCACAGCAGAGGATAAGAGAAAGGGATATTATTTACTTATATCACCGGGGATTGAGAGCAACAAATTATCAACAACTTAAACAATTTAGGACTCCGGTTCAATGAACTTTAAGAAGGACCTAAACGAAATATTTTATGATATGCTCATACTCATCATCAGTTAATTTGCTTTGCTTCGTACTATTACAAAAAGAAAGGTAAACTATAGTGCTGTCATTACTAAATGCACAGCCTAGATTACTTGTAAAATATTTTATATCGTTCAAGTTCCATATACGAATAACACTATGACTTACTTTGATTACGTAAGTCCGGATTTTGTGAGCCGGAATCAAGTTAGGACTTGCCATGCCTTAGTAAATGTAATACGTCATACTTGCTGAAGTATGTAGCAGTGTTTTCCCGATGCGGATTCTTTTAATTTACTTGAGATTTCCGCATCGCCGATGATGGAAGCATTGGCCGATGCATCCGGTAAATCTGATGCATCCCAGCAAGCAGATGCATCGGATCTGCCGAAGAATCGGCAAATCGACCAATTCAAAGTTCGCGAATTTAGTCCTTTTCTACGTGCATGCCACAATCAGCAAATAAACTATCACAGATGGTCGCGTTGAATGCTGATTCCGGGATCAATCCTCGGTCCGCAATTCAAGAGCCTCTATACAAGCCCATATTTTGCACATCAGTAATCTGTATCACTTATCATTCCCAAGCGCTGATGCATCCGTCCGATGAATCGGTCGTAGAACGCTAAAGCCGATGCAGTCAAAACCTTCTGCATCGGGGCAACACTAGTAGGTACTCCTATCACCTATCTGTTGGATTTCGCAGTTTTGAGTACATAGAAATGCATTTGTAGCATCGTTTACTTTTCAAATCGTCTACTAAATTACTTAAATTAGACGGTAATACGCAAAATTTACAAGTATCAACACAATAAGTATACATACAACATTACGTGTAGCATTACATACCTACTACCAACCTACTACTTCTATTTGGAAACATATTTTTAGCGTGTTTCAAGCTTAGGTACGAATTTCAAACTTGTACATTATGATATAGTGTAATTTATTAAACACATACCTGCCACATCATTGTGCTGGAAGACTGGAAGAAACGAGATGGTCGACGGGTGAAGTATTGCCAAATCTATTATTTTGCGATATTTTGCACGGATCACACACAGACACACATAGAGACAAAAATAGTCACAGACGCTACCTTCAAAACTTCGCTCCAAAGCTGCGCACAGCAGCCGTTCCTTTCCAATGAGTTGTGAAGAGGGAGAACGTGTTGGAACATGAAT
The DNA here is from genome assembly GCA_034696285.1 of Hypogastrura burkilli. Taxonomy (NCBI): domain Eukaryota; kingdom Metazoa; phylum Arthropoda; class Collembola; order Poduromorpha; family Hypogastruridae; genus Hypogastrura; species Hypogastrura burkilli. The sequence goes on along the minus strand of JAQFZY010001776.1, from coordinate 7,559 downwards.
GGCGTTCCTTCAGCTGGCGCCAAATTTCAAAAGGCAGATCAAGAGCTTCAGCTCACTTTACTTTCTCCCTACAAAAAAATAATTATTATTCTTTCCAGTAAATTTATTTAATAGTTTTGGTTTAACAGTGGACTTATCGTTACTGTACGTCTATTCACCTGCTCGGGACTCCGTGGATTCCTAACCCGCTTACTAAATCTGAATATACTACACACGCTTACGAATCGCAAAATGGTCGGGATTCTGTGTATTGTAAGTAGTACTTATACATACTTTGAACGCTTATTCTGCTTTACTATCTGTTAGAAAGCCACTTTGATTTGATTTGATCTTTATTTCAACAGATGGAGGTAAAAGGGACAACACCATAGTCGCGACGAATTCCTCCCCCCCCCCTCCCCCCAACCATACGCGCTAAGCAGAACTTTTTAACAGGATCATGCTGAATATGGCAAATATTAACAAAATATAAATACCTACAGAGTTTGTTTTCTTGTTCCTTTATCTTAAGCCGGACCTTAGCCTGAGTTCGACTCGTGACCCAGAGAAGCAACATTTATGGGCAAAGCTCTTTCGGATAGTGAAGAAGCGGATGCTCCGAATGTATCTGAAAGGTGTGCCTCGACGGAAAGTCCTGAAAGCGGTACGTAAAAGCACTATTATTTATTAAATATACGTAGTAGCATTTAAACATGTACGATAAATGAGCCAGGCGCTCTGAAAGAGTATCACTCAGCGCGTAACTATTTAAGTGAGAAACGGGTAACTACAATCTATTAAGTATTTCCTGTGTTATTTGTTGCAGTATCCCATGATCCACGACGTCGAATATTGCTATTGGATACAGCAGCTAAACCAGAAACGTCGTCGAATGAGAGGTGAACGACTGCGGCGATAGCTCCTGCCAACAATTAGAAATCCGACAACTGTTTATACCTAAGGTTTATACACACTAAAGTTCGCTATGCTAAGTCGAAAGTACATCTAAGTCTAGTCTAGTCATACTATTGGCTCTTACATCCCTAAGATACATGAGGTTAAGCAAGTTTATTAATTAGGTACCTACTCCTGATTTTTGGTGATGATGATATAATAAGACTGCTTACTTGCTTCTTAATAAATACGTTTGGAATAAATACTCTCGGCTATTAATCTCTCCTTTCTATGTATTTGACAGGTAGACATAGAAATATATTTTTACTCAAACGATTGATATGTTTATTTTATTTTAGCCTATTATATAGTTTAGAGTTCATTATATTATGTGGAGAATAGTAATTCACCAGCTTATTGCTGATAGCACTACATAATGTATATATACAAATACAAGCCCTTGTCATTGGTTACCGAAAGCAGTCTTGCACTGCTGTACAGTTTCGCTTAGTTCTGTCATCGCCTGCATAGTAAGAACTAATAGATACCCATATTTTAATCGAATTTTCATTCGTGAAATGTCCGAGAAACAACACAGCAAGTACAGCTGTAAAATGTACTATCTGTAGTAGTATAAGGAAACAATGTATATTTGTGACAACTTTGAGCCGGTAGAATGTTTATACATAGTATTAACTACATGTACATATACAAAAGCTAGAGTTTATGAAGTTTGAACAGGACGCGTAATTGTAATACTGGAGCAAAGAGACGAGACGGTTAGCCGAATTGTTGCGAAACCAAGAGTATTATTTTGCCAATATTTTGCGTAGATCACAATTGTACATATGCTTCGCGAAAAGTTTCAACATAGCGGGTCAATAACTGTTCTTGGCTTTGCCTGTGGTCCGAAACTATGATTATAGTCACCGAATAATTATGTTCATTCCATTTAATACTCTTAGCCTGTCGGTAAACTTGGAGTAATTTCACTTTTGTTTACATCGTATGTACATAGAATACGGTTCATAGACGAAAGTTCAGGTAGTTTCATCTTACCAGTCCTAGTAAATCGGATCATAGTATAACAACATACGCATCCCTAATCATGGTTGCGTTTATTAACATTGTAAGTAATTATGCTTTAAGTTAAGCTGACACTTATTATATTTAGTATCAGTTAAATAGCTTTTACATTATTTCTTGAGTACTGCTAGCAACTAGGGCTACTGTTAATGTGACGAATTGGAATTGTTCAAGTAGACTAGTAGTAGTAGTATTAGTACTGCAACCTCTACGAAGCTTCGGACGTACCTACGCAATACGCGCCGCGCCACCCCAAACATTCTACCTTACTTTATCAAAACTATTCATTAGAATGAGTTACAGATCCAGTACATGAATACAAATTATAATACTAATATGGGTAATTATGCTTTTAGCCGCACGTGGAGGACTTTGGCACACTGACACTATACATGAGTCCAGGACGAGCCAAACGCGTTAAATCGGTCAAACGTAAAATAATCAGGATGTACACTCGAGGTGTCCCTCGTCGGGTGGTGTTGGCTGCGGGAGTACCAGCCTTATTACTTAGAACTTACACGAATATCCGATAAATGAACCTGTCGCTCCAACAAGCGCACCTGGTACAATCTGTTAATCGTATTTAACTTGTCACAGTTCCCAATGATCCATGACGTCCAGTACTGCTACTGGATTCAGCAGTTTAACCAGAAGCGGCGACTGAAGAGGGGCGAACGCTTGGGCGGGACGGGTACTAACATTAACTACTACAGTAACCCATTTGCAATCCGTCAAGATCGAATACAAAATCCCACTGAGATAAATCGAAACAACATTGCAGTCCATGTAGTCCTTGGTTCCGAAAAGCTAATTTGCAAAACGTTAAGCTTACATATACCATTTAATTACTCGAGATTTGTTGTAAATACCTAATAAGGTCTTCTTGAACATGTTCTGATATTTGATTAAGCAGGCAGTTATTCTTTCGTTTATTTCGATGGTATTACACAGAAATTATATTTTCACTTAATTATTTTCTTTTGCTTTATTAATGCTTTGCGCAGAGAAGATTGTTGTTCTTTGAAGGATCGCTTCTTGGCTTTCTTCAGTTTTGAACGGACCATCATGAAGGGCTTGTTTTTCTTCTTCTCCCTGTCAGTGGTACTAGCATGGGGATTGACCCGACCCTTCTTCCGACTGAACTTATCCCGACCCTCTCTTCCCTCCTGTAAATTGAGCAAGTTCGTATCAAGAATCAAATCAATAAGTACAAGTACAGTTAAAAGGTATCTTTCATAAGTTGTACTACCCACCATTACGGTCGCAAGACGGGAGTCTTTATCGTGTCGCCGTTTCTTATGAATCATCTCAATAGCCGAAAGGTCAACAAGTTCCCTTAAATATATCAACATTATTCATATGTTAGGCTCAAACTCAATGTAGCAGTGGTAGAAATGCTGGACAATTCAAACTTAAAGCTCTACTTACGCCATCGCAGTGTTCGTGGGGGCGTCAGGAGTTGCTTTCCGCTTCTTCGCACTTCCTTTCCTTGCCGACAAGACTTCCTTCTGGAGCTGAAGGGTCTCGATTTTCTTGAAGTCCTCATCCGTCAGGATTGTGGATAAACTTACTTGAGCCGCCAGATCTTTCCGAACTTGTGGGTCCATTGATAGCCCTTGTGCCTTTCCTTCTTTTTCCCCGTTCTCATCACCGCTCTCGGCCCCGTCGCTCTTGTCATCCTCGGAATGAGATACGTTGACCCATTCCTCCCCCTTATCATCATCACTCTCATCTTCACTATTATCTTCCCAGTCGGAGTCAGATGCGCTCAACTCCTATATAATTTATACAGTTAAACGTTTCAACTTCAGCATCGCATTCGTGGCACGTGAGCCACTTAAGACTTATTATTAGACTCCTACTATTTACATTGAATTGTGTTACTTGCCTTCTCATTACTTAATTTAATTATATTTATTTAAGGAAGTTAATTTAGGTTTGAGAATTTATGACCAAACTCTTGTCTTGTGTTAGCATACTTTGAATGCATTCCTAATTTTTTCGGAAGCGATAAAATCACGTAAACGGAATTATTTAACTAGGACCGATTCAGTTATTGAGAATTTAATTTAAATAGTAACACATTTCAATATAATTAATAATTACTTAGTAATTGTTTAAATGACGCCCGCTAATTAATACATTCTCAGATTCTCCAAATCATGACCCTTACTTCTTTCCCCTCACGGAGTAGGATCTCGGCTCCAGGAATATAACCTCTAGTGTCAACTTCTCCATACTGCTTGCACTCCTTCTCCAAGGTTGCTAGCGTCGGTTTGCCCTGAAGTAAATAAACAACTTCAAAATTGTAACTTGCTAAATATGAAAGGCATAACATGTTGACGTAAATATATTACGGGACAGTTGTCTCTCCGTACCTTATCTTTCTTGTGCAGCAGCAATGGATTAATACTCCTGTACAAGTGGATAAGTGACCGAGCCGCCATCATGACACTCTTCTCCTTGTACGACTTGTACTGTGTCAGGTCTTGGAGGAGGTCCCGGCTCATCACCAGCGGACACCGAGCACAGATCTCGCGTACAGCATTTAAGCCCACAGCCATTACTTCTCCAGAGTTCCGCTCCGTAACAAAGTTGTTCACGAGTGCGTCGAGGACTCCTTCTAATACGTCCGGAGGAACCAAGTCATGAGAGGCCTGGGCTACGAACTGTAGGATTTTCGTGACGTCCCGCTGATGAGGCTGTAGGAATCGCTTAACGTACGGATAGAAATTGAGTAGCATTAACTGATGGATCCCGATAAGCCTAGAGACGAGGTCGAGGGTCATCATTTTCACTTCAAACCTCTCATTCATGCTCTCCAACTGCTTGAATAATTTTTCGGCCATTCCTTGAGGGTCATGTAAGAGATGAAGCGCTGAGAAGTTGAAACTGGGAGCCTTTGATTTATTCTTCTTTTTCTTGATGATTGATTGAACTTTACTCAAGTTCTTGTCACGTTTTCGAGTCTTCCTATTGACGCGGTTGGCCATGATGACCTCCTTGGCATCCGGAATATCGTCGTCCGAGTCACTTCCCGCCGCTTTCGCCCCATCACTGTCTGCATTCAAAAAGAACTGAATAGCTGTTACCATTACTTTGGTGACTTTGGAAAAGCATGCTGTTGCAATCACATTCACAGTCTTTGCGTCGTTCCAAATATTCTTCCGATAAAGCTCAATCATAATGTTCAGTGACATTTTCGTGGCTTTTACATTGCTGTCCCGAATCATGGTGAACATGAAGTTCTGAAGAATCTGAGTAATAAATATATAATAATAAACACAAAATAAAAATCATTACATATTGAAATCAGCCTATCAGTAATCAGTACAGTATAAGATGTAACATTAACAACATCTATAATTAATAAGCAATAATATGCACAAAATCTGTCCGACCGTACCTAATTGAATTACTTGCATCCTACAATTGATTCACTGTCACACTAATTAAGTCAAACCGCATACCGTATTTAGCTTAAGATTCTTGTGTTTCGCATTCACGTTCTTGATGTCAGTAATGATGTGTGTCTCCAGAAACTTTCGCAAGTTCTTATCCTGACAATGCAGAAGCTTGAAGAATAATGACAAGAGAGCAGTCGGTTCCAGCAGGTTCTTATTCCTCATCAAGATCAAAGAGCGGCAGATAGTCTGGATTGAAAATCAAAATAGGATTTCAAAATATTATAAGTAATAACGTACTTACTTCTACTTCTACTTCCCAAATTCAGTATAAAGTTAGACACGCTATACTTTAATTACATAGACATAAACCATAGATCACCGTGAGAGTGAGACTCACCATCCTAATATTGGGCTCCAAGACACTACTGAATTTCTCGAGGACGGTCATGAGCTGCTGAGGATAGGCCGTCAGCTCCTTGGGGTAACACTGTGCGACCTGGGCAAGAAAAATGAGGAGCTCATCCAAGTCCTTACTAAACTCATTGGGCCGGAGGAGGAAGATGTCAAGGCTGGCCTGGAAGTGGGTGTGCTGCTGGGCAAACTCCTCTTGGTAGCTCTCGGGGTCACGCTTGATCAGGTTCTGGAGTTGGGGCAAGTTGTTGGGCAACTGATTGTTCTGACGACGTGACATCCTGCTCACGGTGTGGGATCAGTAGACACAGTCGATCTTCCCTCTCACGTCAATGGACGATGTCGATCGAGTCCAGGTCACTACAATTAGCTGACTAAAATCTTAATGTAAATCAGTAGTTAGTAACCCTACAAAAGCTTCAAGTACAAGTAAAAAATAAGCACGGCACATGGCATGCTCTAAAGACTTTGTATTTAAGCGCCGCGATCGCCTACTGACTTCCTTTCAGGTTGGCTGTAGAATATGTGTCGTAGAAAAAGAAAAACAAGGCTTTTAGCAGCTTGAAACCAAAAGGTGTACAAATGAAAATCAGAGAGAAGAAATGCAACGTACACGAAACACAAAATACTCTTAATCCGAATGTTGAGTTGAACAATTTCTCCAGCCTGACTAGCTTCCTGTTGTGAACTTGTTAGTTTCGGTTAACATGACGGTGCCGCCATTCCTCCAGCTTTGAATTACAGGAGGGGTTTTGCCCTGCCGAAGAGAATTTACTAATTTTCACGCTAGACAGTCTCTTAAAATGTATTTTGTTTTATTTTGAGATTTGGGCAGAATAAGTACATACAATGTACTAGTTAATCCAAAATTAGGATTTAGCCATTATATTTTATTCTGGTCCGACATTTCGGGGGAGGTTTCAACCCCAAAAACCCGTTCCTGGAAATGCCCATGCCCCCGTTAACATAGTAACTTAAAGAAATTTTGGAAAATGTAACTTTGTTTCGATTGCTCAATTTTGGAGAGCCAAATATTTACTTCTGCTTCTCATTACTTGCATTTCCATATAGTTCGAGTATAAATTCAAGTTATACTTCATATTGCGTAATTTAAATTTAGATAAGAGATCTGAAGAGTCTCATAAATCTGAGTGTTTCGAAAGTCTGACATACGTTTAGTAAGTAAGCGACTTTTAAATGTAATTTGATGTCGTTCGATGATTATTAACAAATGATGATTGGTCGACTGTGCGTTGTGTAGTTCCAGTTCACATATAGCATCCGTTCTACGGTTATTCTTGAATCGCTTAACTTCTTACTAAGGTTTTAAGAATTAAAAGTATTCAATCAACTATGTGTGCTGAGCCATGTCCGCAATTTTGCTTCTCAGGATAGGGCTAGAAATATAGTGTAAGGCGTTATAATTTTAGTATTTTCTGAAGCAAGGTATGTAGTATTACATTCTTTATACAATAATTGTGGTCTGACTGACCACATAAGCAGCAAAGAAGCAACCTTCAAGCAAATATAGTCTTATTATGCCTAATTACTGTACATCTGACCTGTACGGTGCAATTTAAAGCGGGACCCACGGACAGACAGACAGACAGACAAGACCATACCATAAGACCATTTTACCGCAAAATTACAGTGCCTGTTCGTAACCAAAGCTGTCGGGTGGGTTTTAATGGATAATGAGATTTAATGCCATTTATTTGATTTAATGGAGTTTTAAGGGAATTTAATGGGGTTATGGTTATAATTCAATGGCGCTATGATTTA
>JAQFZY010001775.1:0-13966 GCA_034696285.1 Hypogastrura burkilli | reverse complement strand
TACACTTCCCCGATGCCTACATATTGGCGGGGTAAGTGTAAATCTAGTGATAAATATTATTTTCTAACTACTGATTTAATTGAAATTAATGTTTCGCAACTCTATTATTAATGGGAATACACTAAAAAGGAAGCAAGTTTTTAGGACGTGCTTTCTCCGTGTAAGAATAAATTGAATCAAAGCTTATTTACCTACCAAAACGAGTTTCGAGGAGATGCTTCAGAGATGGCGCTTATTTAGGTAGAAAAGATAGACAAGGGTTCCCGCACAATGTGGGAATCAAACCAGAGATGTTCTGGTAGTATTGTGCAAAAGATGGCGTGTCAGTACGTCAAATATTAGCGAAACTATAGCCGAATTTACCATTACCCCGTATTTACAATTACCCCACTCTACCTTACTTGGTTCATGCTTTATTGGAAGAAATTCCATTTATTTCCTCCTTAAATACAATTAAAACAATTCCTAACTAATTTTCGGACTACTTACCTGAAGAGCAACTCCAGTCATTGCAGTATAGATGGGTTTATCAATCTTGTACACGTGTCTAACTCTGTACCAGAATGAGGTCAATTTACTCAAGTTCCTCGAGGCCATTAAAGTATGTTGTAGGGCAAAGAGGACCAGGAGAGCAATGTTGGAAAGGGCTTTGAGAATATTTTGATCCAACCATCGACCGCTCTCATAAATATCCATGAGCCAATCTGTATTTAAGAATGAATACAGAATACCGATTTGAACAAAGCTAATTATTACATCGTCCTACGTCGCCATTGAGTCAGCTCATACATTACGTACCCAATACTCCAGTAGCTTTATATTCCTCCATAAACTTTGGATCCAAGAATTGAGAGACGTCCGCCAACAAGAATCCCAGTTGAATCATGGTCCGAAATGAGAAGCCGTAGGACAGCAGTATAAAGGACAGCTTAACAAAGGACTTCAGCCTCGTCCCAATACTTTCAGTGTCCTCCCAATGGTCTAATGCTCCAGGGTCTGAGGGGGATGACGAGAAGTCATCGAGCCCTATCAGCTTTTCAGTAGGACTGGGTGATAGTGACATAGTTTCACCTGGGACCTGCTCGAGTTAACTGTCAAGTAATGCAATACATGTTTTGTAAGTTTACTATTTTTAATGTAGTTGGTTACGGTGCCTCGCGTCGTTCGAGTTTATATGCTACTGATACTTCGTTTACTGTGCGTTGTGAATTTGAGTTTAACAAGTGCTCTTGCGAGCGCTTACGTGTAGCTCTTCGTGCTACACGGAATGACGAATCACTACCGTGAAATGAATCACAACTGTGACACGAAACAAAACAGTGACAAGAAAAATAACAGTGACACGAAACACAACAGTGACACTAAACACAACAGTGACACGAAACACAACAGTGACACGAAACACAACAGTGACACGAAACACAACAGCGACACAAAACACAACATTGAAACGAATCATTATTGAAAAGTGCTCTGACGAACTCATGCGTGTAGTCTTACGTGCCACACGGAATGACGAATCAATCACTACCGTGAAACGAATCACTACTGTGAAACGAATCACTACCGTGAAACGAATCACTACCGTGAAATGAATCACTACCGTGAAACGAATCACTACCGTGAAACGAATCACTACCGTGAAACGAATCACTAGTGAAACGAATCACTACAGTGCAACGAATCACAATACCGTGAAACGAATCACACTACCGTGAAACGAATCACTACCGTGAAACGAATCACTACCGTGAAACGAATCACAACAGTGAAACGAATCACTGCAGTGAAACGGATCACTAGTGAAACGAATCACTACAGTGAAACGAATCACTCTGCAGTGAAACGAATAGCTACAGTGAAACAAATCACTATACTGTGAAACGAATCACTACAGTGAAACGAATCACTCTGCAGTAAAACGAATAGCTACAGTGAAACAAATCACACTGCTGTGAAACGAATCACTACAGTGAAGCGAATCACTACAGTGAAACGAATCACTACAGTGAAATGTATCAAAACAGTGAAACGAATCACTACAGTGAAATGTATCAAAACAGTGAAATGAACCCCATTGATTGTAAATGTATTTAAATTTCCCGCGAATTCTACGATTTTTAAAAATGCTTTGAAAGAGATTGATCATGTGTATTTTAGTGTATCCGAATCCCTTGCTAACTCAAATTGACCTCGGGCGACACTTGCGGGTCTGCCGGGGTCGTGGGGTCACCAGTTGGCCAGAAAACTGGTTTGTCAACTGTATTAATGATCCCCAGACTAGTCCGGTCATTTTGATATGTCACATGACCTGGTGTGGCCGGGTTGACCTTGGGTGACCTCTCCGAGGTTACCACGTGTCCCCCATGGGTCAAAATCGAAAATTCATTCCTAGCATATGACCCTGCATGGCTTTGGGCATCTGAATCCGTTGCTAACTCGAATTCGTCCTGGGCAACCCTTCCGGGTCACCCCGGGGTCGTGGGGCTACCGGTCGGCCGGAAAACTGGTTTTTCAAAGGTATTCATGATCGCAGGTCCGAACGGTCATTTTGATATGTAACATGACTTTTAGTGGGGTCGGGTAGACCGTGGGTGACCTCTTTGCCACGTGCCCCCCATGGGTCAAAATCGAAAATTCATTCCTAGCATATGACCCTGCATGGCTTGAAGCATCCGAATCCTTTGGTAAGTCGAATTCGCCGCGGGCGACCCTTACGGGTCCCCCTTGGGTCGTGGGGTCACCGGTAGGCCGGAAAACTGGTTTGTCGACTGTATTATTGATCCCTAGACTCGTCCGGTCATTTGGATATGTCACATGACCTGGTGTGGTCGGCATGACCCCAGGTGACATTCGACGTGGTGTGGTCGGCATGGCCACAGCTGACCTTCTGGGGTAACCTATGGGTCACGGAGGGGTTAAATCATGAGTCAAACCATAAAGTAACACTCAGTATGCTATTCTGCTCTTTTTGATGTGTCACATGCCCTGGTCGAGTCGAATTGACCTTGGCTGACCTTCCGGGGTCACCGGTGGGGGGTCATGGGGGGTCATCGGTGGAGTCAAATCACGTGTTGCATTCCATATTTGTTATACCGAGGTGAGGAGAGAAATTTTGATCTGCTGCATGCCTTAGTATTGAAAATTTTCGTAAAATGTCGTTTTTGACCACCTTTGACCCCCCTCCCCCCACCCCGGAAGGGGTCAAGGGGTCATTAGAAAGAGTAGAGCCATTGACGTTTAGAATCTACGCAAAAATTTGAGTCTAGAACCGTTGAGACCATGGTCGTACGTTGTTTCGCGCAAATTTAAAAACTCACTGTGTTATAGAGATTGGACATTTTGGACTAAACTTAATAATATATTGATAAATACATATATTCTACTACATAAATACGTTTTACATGAACCGCTTAACTTCGTATTAAATATGTTTTTAAGAATTAAAAGTGCTTAGTCAACTGTATGTGTCAAGCCGTGTCCACAATTTTGCTTCCCGGGAATTAATACACTTATAGTATAAGGCGTTATAATTGCAGTATTTTGTTAAGCCTGGATGACATTCCTTACAAAATAATTCGGGTCTAATAGATAGATCACAAAAACAGCAACCGGCAATGAAGCAGCCATCAAGCAAAAATGGTCTTATTATGTAACATCTGAGTTGTGCGTGTGCGGAGCAAACTAAACCGTGACCCACGGACGGACGTACAGACAGACACCAAGACCATCCCATAAGATTATCAATTATAGACTAAGACCTTTTGATCTTTGATCTTCTTAACTATAATAAAAGCCATAAAGTCACAACGGTACTACAAATATATTGAATATATATCTGACCAGTTCCCGTTTATTTAGGAGGGTTTGGCTTGATAGACTGGAGACTATCCTGAACGCTGAATGACCTTGACGCGACCCGTAACCCGTACAGGCAAAATAGCTTGCAGTTTGGTCTTGGTATTTTGTAAATATAAACGGATTAGTCTCGGGAAACTTGACGTGATTCATAAATAAATATTGGCCGACCTTAACCGTAAACACTTAATTAAGCGGGAGATGACATAATATGAATACCCAATCGCAATCCCGAACTCTTTATACTAATAGATTAGGTATTATTGTAATGTGAATGTCAAATGTCAAATGTCAATAATTGTAAACAAACACAAAATATTTAAACTGAAAACAGATCCTTTGTAATTTCCCACTAGGGCAATGTTTACAAGAGCTGCTTCTAGCCCGCCTCCACCCAATTCGGTACAGACTGACATAACTTTATATACATAATTAATTCACTACTAATAATTGATTTTTATATCAATTGAACTTATAGAGATACCATAAATTGTTTTTTGTCAGTTTATTCTATACAATTAAGAATAAAAGTGACAAGCACTACAAATTCACACCATCGAAACTATCAGAACTTGGGTGCCGTCGTCACCTTACTTCACTACATATGTCACTCTTCAAGATTCCACTCCACACTTCCAACGGCCACAGCCTTGGCCGTGGGCACGTCACCCCTCTCCACTGTACTAAATAAGTACTCAGGAGAGACAACAACTTGTCGCATTTCGACAGAATTGACTCTGACAAAGTATTTTGCGTTGATTATAGGATAAGTTCTTGCGTTTGTATGCACCATAGTGCTCCATCTCAATCTCAACTAACTGTGTCATTTTACGGCTCTTCTGGTCTGGTTCTTCTCATTCTTTCTGATGGTCTTCCTTTCATTCTTCTTTGGCTCCTCTTCTTTGTGTCTATTTTTTGTGAGTCGAAAACAAGTTGAGGAGAGTTGAACACACTCTCATTATTCCCCTCTCTCTCCCACTCTCTCTTCCAATCTCAATTATTGTTTAGGATAGGCACTTATACGTAACTGTTAACTTAATTAGTGCAGAGTGTCAGATTTTCTGTTCTAAGGCAGCTAGAAGTCCCGCACGATGAAGGAGGGGCCCTTGGGTCTTCTACCGAAACCAAGACTCCTCCGGGCTCAGCGCCCGATCCCTTTGACACTTATGAGCTGAAAGGTTGTGCCGCGCCTTGTGCCATTGGATGGGTTGTACCCGACAACACCTCAATTAATGTAAGAGCGCTTACTAACTAACCATTACTATATTTATATCTCAACCTTTTGTATTACATTAGTGCGTACGATGACCAGCCAGGCGGCAGTGAAAAGGTCAAAGGTATAGTAGTTAGGTAAATGGTCTCGATTGCACTGATGAATAATTTGTTAAGTACGTCTTCTTACGAGCCGAGGTCAGGGCTAGGATAGGTTGTACCTTCACGTTATGTGTGAATGTTACGTGCTAAATGGCGTTGTATCCAGGGGAGGAAGGATTACTGTCCAATTTGTTCCATTAAATCCAGCACTGGCTGAATTACTGGGAAGCCCTAACATACTCGCTAAACGTTTGCTTGATGTTGACCTCTAGACAGCACAGCTTGTGACTTAACTATGTACTACGAGCTGAGGGCTGATGCGGAGTCCGGTTTGCCAAACTATTAGTCATTAGTAGATCATAGATAAACATAAAGAGTCTAAAGACAAAAAACTGGGCTTTTAAATCCGGACAATTCAATAATTATTCTTTCTGAGCGTTGTTGACAGCATATAGTCGGAGTCGGATAAATAAACAGCAGGTGTTATTTTAGTCAACGTTTAATAGTACATAGCTTAAAAGGGTAGGGATTCTCTGCGTTTAATGGAATATAAATGTTTTGCTCTTCGGGCCTTGCTCTCCATTATTGGTCATTGGTCTAATTCCGCTGTTAAGTGCTTCATGCCCTTATTCTAAAAGGTTACTAGCGACTTGTAATTGTGTCCACATAGGACATAGGAAATGCTTCAATCGCATTTCCCGATGCTTCTGGTGTTTTATTTTAACATCGTATTAATCCATGAATCTAGTATATACCTTACATAGTAATAGAGCACTATTACTTAATTTACGTTCACTGCGAGCTTTGAGTTCAGCGCTAGCCCTATTCTGAGCGTTTCAGTGTTCGTAATTTCACTTTATTATGTCATATGTGCACAGTGCTTAAGTGTACATCTACCTACACAGTTTGTTTCGCATCTACTTATACACCCAATGCGGGAAGGATTTAAATTTAAACGTTAACGATTGATTGGCGGAGTTCAATGTTCAATCAAACCATCACCACCCTTCAACCCCATACTCCATAAAATTATGTTCCATGCCCCAATGCAATGCGGTTGTTATATAGGTATATTACAAATCCATCTCAGCCTTATTTTGTCTAACCAATTTCAGAGAGGACATCCTCGAGTTCCAGATTTCCTCTGCTCCTGCGTAATGTGATTTGTGAAAGTTGGGACGCCATCAACTGACATAATTGACAATGGTTGTGATATTTGGTTGAGATTGAGACCCGAGCTCCACATCTTCCATGAACTCTTCTTGATGCCTAGGAGTGATCCTGCCGAGTTTGAGTGGATGAATCCGTCTTCCTCCTTGCTGTCCGTCGGGTCCTCAGTCTCATCTCATCTCTCTTCCTTTCTTCATACACTTAATTTACTTCCAAAATTTCTCCCGGTAGCTGAAACCCTCAATGGCCAAACGTGGATGTGGAGTCCCTCAAGAGATCCTTCGTCAAGGCTATCTAGCTAAAAGGTCACAGAGTCATAAACGATTCTCACCCCTCACATATCAACTCAGATGGTTCTGTCTCACCAAGACAAGTCTCTCTTACTATAACTCAGACGGAGAGGTAATAAAGAGCTTATACTTTTTATTTATTCTACTAATGCTTCTAGAATCTTTGGGTTAGTGAATTAATTCCAAACAGTTTTCACCCCCCTTATATTTATTATCTACTGTATTTGCAGTGGCAGTTTAATATAATTACCTGATAGTGAGTATGAAGTGTGAAATGGTATTTAAACTTAACTTTGATGTACACAAGCTTTAGCTTAGTAGCAAGTATTGGCATATTTCGTTTGACAATCGTCTAAGTCGTCCCTCTTGTGCCTTCCGAAGTGAAGGTTAAAAGTTCATTCTTGTTTCTCCCCAAAAGCATTTTTTCCATCACTCAACAATCAACAATGGTTTCGTTTATGATACTACCTAAGGTTGGTTAGGTATAGCGGGGACAGACGGATGATTGAGGAAAGGTGCAAAGGTTTTTATCTCTCAGATGACAGCGACCAGCGATGATTATTGTTTCTTTTTGTGGTTCATACGATACAGCACTTGTTTAGTTTAGAAACTAAACAATGGGTTGATTTGGTCAGGTATGTAAGAGGTACCCCTTACCACAACACAGACGGACTTGTTTTCCTTCGGCTTCGTCAATTGTGAATAATTGGAATTCCTAACCAAAAGATTACCAACCCAGTATTTAAGTGTTAGGATCCAGTATGTACTAATAGTAGGTAACCGTCGACTACAGTACCTGCAAGGGGGATGTACAATGGAATGATTTATATAGATAGTTACATAGTGTTGAATCTCGTTTTATGATTAGGCTCGCAGGTAGCGTCTCAACTGCTTTTTAAAGTAAATTCCAAGAACTATGAGTCATCTATTCTTCTTGGCTTGTTGGGATGCTACCCTTTTTTCTGTAGTGTTCCAATCTACCTGAGAAAGAGTAAAGAATAGTAGTGTGTATCCGGTTTGGGTCCTGTCCTTGAGCCCAAGTTATTTTAGTAATTTTGGATATAATTGAAAAAAAAAGTTGCAATACTGTACATCACGTAAAGACCGGACATTTGCATATTTTTACTAGAGCCTGCCCGACCTATGGATCTCCACGGGTCATATCACTGTAACCCGATGTACCGAATTTTATTTTGAAAGTATTTTTTGTGTAATTAAATGGCTATTTTAGGGTTTTCGCTGAATATTTGAATATTTGTGCATATTTATAACTTGTTGCGCATATTTTTAGCATATTTTGGCTTTTTTCCGTTAATTTATCACTTTTATTTCATATTTTAAGAAAATTGCAGAAGATTTCAAACAAATGCCGGCAAAAAATTGTACAAAAAAATTCCCACCTTTTCTTTTGACATCAAAATAGAATGGGTATCGTTTTCCTACTACATAAACATCTTTTTACTACTAAGGAAAAAAAAGAAAAAAGCTCAAAAAATGTGTGTACATATTTGTGCATATTTCTCAATTTTTGTGCATATTTCGTCATGTTTCGACTGTTTATGCCGTGCACATGTATATGCGCAGATGTTGACCTTTTTTTCGTGCATATGCACCGGTCTTTATGCATCAGGCAACTGGGGTTGGACCGAGCCGAGTTTTGGGATGGCTTCAAGATTTAGGCTTTGTTTTCTGTGTTTTATTAATGTTTTTCATTATTTATTTTTTGAACTAGAGAGTAAAAAATACTATCTATTTATACCACGAATTCTCGGAAGAGAGGAGTGTACAAAATTTTTGACAGAGATTCGGCAAAATTTTGACATCACATTATATTTTACAGATGTGGGCATACGAAAGATGTGATTTTTTAAAATTTCTTGATTATACCCACATTGAATTGGGCCTGCGTTTGCTATTACATGCCTGCAACCCTTAAGTATCGTGCTGTGGCGGTATGGGCTGATAGAAAGAAGCAAAGTTGCTACTGCTTCTAGACATTTAAGGTGTGGCAATGGCTATAGTGTCATATGGACTAGTTCTGACGAGTTGGAAGTTGTAAGCAATTAAGCTCGTACTTCTAAATAAGTGTGCCCATTTTGTGGATTGAGTCTTGTTGAGGATATTCGAGATTCTGATTGTGAAACGTGTTTTCCTTTGATCTTTATCAAATTTCATTACTAATGAAACATTGTCTCTTCCTGTGTATGTCAGAAATGCCTAACGCTATTTCACACCTTTCTATTGATCGAGTAAATTAGGATTATATTTCATTATTTATTCGTTGGAAGCACATACCAAAAAAATTGTCTACTCCACGGCCACTTGCGTTTGCGTATAGTAGGTACCCTGTACCTATTTTGTTTTTAAATATAGGTAAGATCCAATTATGGGTGTCTGTTCTTTTTTATGTTAATGTGTACGTATCCCTGGATTTTCGCATTAGTAATTCTGGATCACTAAATATTTTGACAAATCAAATTAAAGCGATGGAAATGATCCAGCATTATAATTACACCATTGTTTGGAATTCACATAGTGCTTACCTTGCCCTTGCTTACTTACTCCCATGCGTAATTCTAAAGAAATCAGGCCTAATGATACCAGCGGTAAAAGCCTTTAACGTTCCATAATCTGTTCTGTTGTGCTCACAAGCTTTGTATTTATTATATTTTCATCGTTTGGAGTTAAAGTGATTGTGGAAATGAGCTAATAGTTTGTTTTATCAGCTCCAGGGTTTAGTTGTGATGATGGGATCATCATCATCAGGATGATTTATTGCTTTGTTTAACTTAAATAGTAATTCCAGGAGGAACTCTTATTTTGTGTATACATATGTATACATATTGACTGGTTGTGACACTAAAACAATTATGCGTCCAAGGTCAACCATGTTCATATTCATACAGTTCATTTTGATGCGTTTCTCTGTTTCTTTGTCTGCTTTCTCCTCCGTAACTACTTGATCTCATGAGTAATGAATACTATAATGAATTGCTACCTACCTACCTACTGCTATGTTGGTGGCAAATTTTTTCAGAGGCATCTCGAAACCTATTTTAATACCTAGGCCTCAGCGATAAGGGCAAATCAAATAAAGTAAAGAGGCCTCGAATTTGGAGATATGGTTTACAGGGTCCTAGAATTAATTCCACCAACAGTACCAACCTAATAAATTGTAGAAGGATAGTCGGCTAGTAATACATGGCTACGCTATACATAGACAGAGTCGCCGTAAGTTAGTAATTTTTAATGCGTGATTTCAGCGAGTAAGACGTAATGGTAGACATGATGCAAAAATAGGTGAAATTGTATGGAATAATTTTGATAGTTACGTGTTATAATGCCTGACATCGCTAATGAAGTAATTGACCTCTGTACAATACAATTTGACCATAGATAGTGTGTATAATTACAGTACTGTGAAATGTCCTTTAGTCGTTGATTTACGTTTTATATGTTACTGTCTGTCGAGCTTAAATAAGTCTTGTTACCTACCACTCTTGTTCCTCACACATCATACAATTGATTTTTTATTTTTGAGTCATTTATATTTCTACGCGAGTCTTTTGCAAAAAATAAAATAATGTATTTCAATATGAAATTCTGCATAAGTTAAATTCGACTCCCTAAGCTGACTAGTCCGTATGCATACGGCCCAATTTCCGTAAAAATCTGCAAATGCAACATTTGTATAAATTTATATTTCGTTCCACTAAAGTGTAGCTTAAGCCGTGTAAGTCCCTGTTTAGAACGGTGTGATTAGGTGCACGTATGCATATGCATCTGCATGATGCATGATCATAACTGGGCTAGTCTAAATCAAGGCCTGTGAGAACGAGAACAGTTTATTTTCGTGCACCTCATAAACGTAGGGACATATACCTGGTTTTCTATTTTGAATTATTTATAAATAGTTACTCTCATTTTCTCAGTTTTTAATCTGTCACTCAAGGAGCTTTTGTTAGTACGCCTCCTCATACTTCAGGACATAGGGGATACTACCTGACGTGATAGCAGCTATTATTTTCTGCACACACGATTCTGAGTCTTGATTACTAATCTTCTCGTCTTTTCCGCACGTCTCTCTCTCTGTTGTCAATCCTCAATCCAGACTCTCTAATGTTCTACAGGACTAACTCCCACCCCATAGCAGCCCAATCCCCCAAAGACTATTTTTACTCTATAGAGGCCCATTTCATAGTCAAAGGAGGGATTTTTCTTGACTTATATTTATATTATGAGTTTATTTACGTACAATCAGTGTCGTTTAGGGCTTAGGAGAAGTTTCACTTTATATCTGTACTTATATGTATTCTGGTGTCTCCTTTTTATTTTCTTGTGAAACTTAGAATGGGATTCATTCAGTTCGTGAATAATAAGAATTCCCTATAATTTTCCTACATAGGTCTTACGGAGCAGTAGAGCCTTGTCTGTTATTATTAGGCATTTCAATTGGATCCACTTTGGGCGTCATGCTCCGGAGCCCGCAATCATTTAGCCTAAGTCCTAAATGGAATAAAGTTTTTGAGGTGGTTAGGAAATCAGTTAGTAGTACGAATATTCGGCAGAGGCCAATCCTCCTGTTTACGTGCACTCAAATAATTATTAGCGGAGCCTGGAACGTGGTCTCTGTGAGGACAATTGGAGTGAGCCCAAGCCGAATTATCTGCAGTAGTAATTACAGGATATTTTTAGGTTTTTTTATTAGTGAGGGTGACATTCCTTCTCCGTCGTTCGGGAAACCCGATTTGCCTAAATATAAATCAGCGAATTTGCTCTGATGACGGCTGTAAGCTCAGAGTTGAGGTCTAAACGAGCATTAAGTATTTCGCTAGGCCTCTGCTCTGCGAGTTGAGGTTGAGGCTAAGGATGACTGGAAATGGAATTTGGCTTTTGGCTGGATCTGTTATTTATCCCCTTTACAGCTTTCTGTCACAAACTAATGTCTAACACTACTAAACTGTTTCTTACTCTTTTCTGCAGCTAATACTTTAGGATTGGACTTCTGAGAAGGTAACTGCTTTTATACTATAATCACTGCGTATATATACATCCATATATGTCTTGCAATTTTAACGTGTGCCGATTTAGTATTTAAGTGCTGTGTATTACTCCAAAGTTTGTTTTCTGAAAAAGTGTGAACTATAGTAAGTATACCTACGGTCAAATATATCATTTTTCGTCAGCTATTTTGAGCGTATGTCAGGCCTCTTATCATTCATCATATCAAAGGTTACGTACCTAATTAGTTAACGTTCGGTGTAACGCGCGGCTTATTTTGTTTATCTTTTTGTGACGAAAGTAAAATGGTTTTGTAGTCTTGGATTTGTATTTGATTGTGCCAGCGGCTTCTGTTTAACACGAAACTTTAATTATTTATTAGCTGACTAATTACTGACAGAACAAGAGACATTGTATTTTCAACCACAGTGAACAGGCCGAGTAGATGTTTTGACATTTATGTAAGTACACATATTTATGTATGTATGTAGATGTCTACGTACAATTCTGGATTTGAAAGCTTGCCAGCAAGTAAATGTTTTGTTTCCTTGTGGCTTGTGTCTTTGGCTGGGCTTCTTTGATCTTGGTCCATGAACCCAGAAACTATTTCGTAGTCTGCAGATGAATCCAGCTCTACTCTAATTATGAAACCAAAGGTCTGAGCTTAAAGTAACAATATAAGTAAGTAATTATTTCAGCTTGCAGTTTTCCGTTGCTCCCACGCTAACGTTGCATAATTTATTTGCGTTTTCACGAAGAGGGAGGACGAGTAGAACGGGGAAATTCGTATGTTGATAACTTCTCGGTTTCCGTGTATCCACTTTCTATCTCATTATACTCTTAAGAATAATTTAGGCTAACTGCGGCATAAAGTCAATTAATTTTTTTTTAAAGTAAACTTGATACCCAGGGCCCAGGTATACGGGAGTTTAATTAGCCGAGTGAATTTTACTTAATTGCGCATGACAGTCCACTCTTGTTCTAGGGAACGTCTGACCTTGTACTTGAACGTCGGTGTATCCCGGTAATATTTCACGTATAAGTACTGTACTTACCTATTGCATGTCTACATCTTCCTGTCTCAAAATAATAATTTATCATGTCGGCCACTTGAGTATTGTGACATTATTTATTGCTCACAGGTCGTAAATGTGACTTGACTCTATTATGAAGTGCCCTGCTGAACCCATCTTTCTATGTATGTGAGGAGATTACTGCCTCATCAGCGGTTAAAGTATTTATTCAAGTTTACCATTGAGGCAAATGTACAACAGGTTCTTCACTGTTTGAGACTCGGACTATCGTACAAAACACAATATTTTGACGTTTTAATTTTCGTGCGGGACTATTATATGTATTGTCGACCCTATGTTGTGGAACTTTTATCTTAACAATATCCTATGGATTGTAAGGTACTAGGTGGGGTGATTGAAATTGGTAGGTATGGATGTAATTTGTGCATCCTATATCCTATATTGTTTGATTGGGATGCTCTGGTATTGTGCTATTTGGTATTGTATGGTAACCTGTAACCGTGGGCCTAATTTATAAGCATTTGCAGTTGCTGTGCAGAATCTGATATGCTTACTTTACATATGCGGGGTTGAACTAAATCATTGGTGGTAGCCCATAAAGCCCCATGGTTCCCCCGGAGGGAAACATGGGAAAAAGCATATGGGGAAACATTGGGGAAACAATGAGGAACCATGGCAAAAAATACGTAGGGAAACACGGGGGAACCATAGGCAACACATATGGGGAAACAAGGGGAACCATTACATCTTTTGTGATTGGGGAAACTTCTGGGGAAGCATTACAAAATGCACGCGAGGAAACATTTGAAGAAACATTACTAATTTGTTCGTGGGGAAACATTGTCACCTCCCATTGGAGGAAACATTTGGGGAAACATTTGGACTTGTGTGTGGGGAAGCATGTACATTTTCATGTGGGGAAGCATGGTCAAATCAACACAGTAACCAGGGTTCGTCTTGGCATTTGATTTTAGATGGAAAGTTCTTATGAGAAGTTCCTGTTCCAGTCTTTTCACGCGCTGCGCCTTTTAGCCAGGTTGGCTTTTCGTTTCGGACGAATTAGTAATACCTTATAACTGTATTAATTTGAATTGAGCTCCTGGAGAACAACTAAGTTGGAATAGTAGAGAGCTGGTAGAGCATGGACCAAGAACCGATTGTATATAAAGAGTAGTACGTGAACACCATATCAAACTACTTTTAAGGTAGCGTTGCCGTGGAGTTTGGACCCTGTGTACTGGCATTGGGAAATTTGGTACACGAGCCACATTTTACTGCCAAGGTGTAGAATGATGAGCA
>JAQFZY010001774.1:0-13967 GCA_034696285.1 Hypogastrura burkilli | reverse complement strand
TTCTAGCTGTAGGTCGGAAATGGAGCTTACAGTTGAAAGGGTGCTTCAAGGTCAGCGGGTCATATTTGCACCTCTGGGCACAGAAATTCCACCAAGGTCCGGATCAGGGAATGACGGTCTCATATTGAGCCAGCATCCAACGTACGCTTTCATGAAGGTCATGAGCCCCAGCCAATACTATTTCCAATATCGTTGGACCTTTAACTTTGCACAAGTGAATCAAGGAGTGCTTTTCGAATACGTTCCGATAAACATCTCAAGTCCCGCCTTCCGAGCCGACTCCGACGTTCCCGAACTAAAGTTACCGTTTCGGGAATACAAAGATACACATCAAAAATTCTCTACAGACTACTTTTACGCAACCTTTGAATATTACAGCCTATACCCAATCGGGAGGTTGAGCTCCTGCAACTTTGCCACTTGTGACGGGTTCTATCAGAGTGCTCCGCTTACGGTCTTTCTGGCGCCATTTGATTGGCCGATTTGGGGACTCTCGACATGCGCAGTCTGCTGCCTCACGGTAATCCTAACGACCGGTCTATACTTCAGAACTTCGGACTACAATTTCAACGGTGTGCTCTCCAATTTAGCCGGAGTCCATCTGTACGGAATCTCTGTGATTCTGGAGAACGGTTTCAGCAGGTTAGCCTTCGAAAGCTCCAGCAGGATCCGAATTACATATAAGACTTCATTTTTGGTGCTCGCATTCATGTCCATTCTCCTTGGAAATCTGTACAAGGCCCAGATCACGACGGACATCATTACGCCGATTGAAGGGAAAATCCCTTACGAAAGATTTGAGGATCTCCAAAACTTTGTCATAGTACATTTGATTAAGACCAACGACCGGCCGGAGCTGGAACCTGCGGATGGTCTCCGCTTCTCGTTCTGCTCTCGGCAATCAAGTGTGCAATCAGCAAGGGGCGACTTCCTTTGGACACAATTTGGAAAATTATTATACTGGGCGAATCTGCACTGTGACGCTGGTGATCTGAAATCAAATGTTACCACTGAACGAGACTCCTACCATGAGAACAAAGAGCTTAAGAGGTTATCCCAGGACGTCCGGCTATTCAGCTTCAAGTCCCGGGCCCTCAACTACTTGTCCACGTGCAAATTGAAGGCCCTCGTTGGTTTGGAAGAAGAAGTTGACGACTTTTTGGGGTTTAGCAAAAATCAAGTCAAGTTTCGAAAAGGGATCTACCCCGCCTTTGGAAAGCGTCGATTTCTGGGAATCCCTCTCATAGCCGGGGAGTTCATTCAAAGGCGAATGTCGTCGTTGATTAGTTCCGGGATATTCTCCATGTGGGAAGAGATTTACTATCAAAAGACAAGGGAGGACCTGGACATTTCCCTAAAGAAAACTGAAGAAATCCGGCAGGGGCTGGACACAAATCTTGGAGCCATTTTCAAAATTATATTGATTTTTCATGCTTTTGCCTTTGCGGTTCTATTGATGGAAGTTTGGCTAATGTTCATGCACAGGAAAAACTGGAATAAGATATTCCGAACAAGCTGGAACTGGGGCCGCTTGTTATCCAAAAGGTCGATAGGAGTAATTCAGATATTTTTCAATGTCGTAAGTGCCGGAGCATTGAGATTGGTGCGTTTGATGTATTCTTTCGTTAAACCATCTTGAGCTGGATTGCTAGATTATGTGTGAAAAATATTACTGCTTTATCTATGTGTTCCAAATTAATATATGATTTATTTATTATATCAATCATCTCTAATATTGTTTCAATAATTATTGTAAAGCATCACGCATCAACATCTCTGTCTAGTCTAGTTCAGCTTCTACAAAAAAATATACTATTGGAAATGTGCTTGTACATAATAAAGAAACATATGTCGGAAGGGCACCAAAATTTGGCTGGAGTAAAATTCCGTTGTATAGCATAATGTGTATTTCATGAATTATTTAAATATTCAAAACTTGCGGTAGGTAGCGGCTGAAATGTCTGTCCAGAGTTGCTTCTACTACATATCACGGTGTCGCCTGTTGAAAGGAAGTACCAAAATGAATTATGTAAATTCTCACAAACTTTGGAATTAGATATACAACTCCTCATTCTACATTATAAATAAATACTTCGTTGCCTTACATCTTGAACTACTAACGTGGGAACCAGTAACGGCACAAAAGTATTCGAATCATTCTGGAGGGGCACCACCGGCGTCTTAATAAGGATTTCCACTACAGGGACCTCTGGCGAGTCTGCAGGTGCCAATACTAACTTAATAACTTCGTCTCTGGCCACTGCAATTATTAAATAGAAAAATATTAAATTTTTTAAAATCTATTTATACGTACATAAATTATGTTCAGTACTTCGATTTCGTCCACCACCATCAGCCCCCTGCGCCCGTCTTTTAGCGGAACCGGCCTCAAAGGAAATGAGCACAATGACGAGGACGAGGATGATCTTCATGGTCTAGAATTTTGTACAAAATTGAATGGTTGTTCTGGTAATAAATTTCTTAGCTCCACACACTGTAGTACAAGATTATACCTGAGAAGTGTTTAATCATAGCTTCAGAAGCTGGCTACTTTATACTAATTTTCCGTAGTTTTACCAACAGCGGTTAAAATTGGTAATGAGTTTCCAGCGTGTTTCCTTGTATGTGCAAAGTCAATTAACACCTTTGGTAATCCAGTATTTTAGATACTGGTAATTATGTCCCGTGATTTGCCCTTACGTATTTCGAGAATTCTAGAAGGTTCCTACAATGGAATTTTATTGATCCTTGAAGCATTCACACGCTTCAACGGTTTGTGTAGCACTTTTCAGGGATGACTATTTTTTGAGCATTTAGTACACATGGCAAGTTGCGAAATACTTAGTAGTGCATAAGCACTATTAGAATTTAGTAACATTAGTAAAATATATTTACGCTGAGTCAGTCTATTTATTGTTCTAAATGTGCACAGCGCTAGATATAGCTGTTACATTGAACATTGAAACTCACAACAATTCTTTCACGTAAAATACTGTAAAGCATCTCAGTCAGAATCAGATGTTCCCAATTTTTTCAATAACACAGACGGTGCCTTGATGACGATTTTCATTGAAGGTGACCCCGGTGATCCCACGGGTGTCAGCACCAGTTCCACTGCCTTTTGGTCCTCATGATCGAGAACTATGTCGTCTCTAGCCTCTATAAGTAAAAAACAATAATTCGATTACAATACATTTAAATGTTTAAATGCTTAAATGTTTAACACTTACGCCGATTTCGTCCACCAGCATCAGCGCCTTTCTCCCGCCGCTTGGCACAAATGGTCTCAGCCAAAATGAGCATAATGATAACGACCATTGTGATCTTCATTGTTTTTTGGCAGAATTAAAAAAACATAAATATTTTAGAATATATTTAGACTTATTTAGAGTTTAGACTACTGTAAGTACTGCCGGTGTAATAACCAAGTTCACACATAACACACAGCACGCGTTTAAGCAACTTAATGGCATTCATGCGTGTTTACTGACACACACGAAGTATGCACACGATATACGAAGTTAATCAATGTGCGTCACTCAATCTTTCATAACAGTAATTAAGACTATGTCCGGTTCTTTAACCTTACGTACACATTGGGAGATAATTGTGATTTCCAGAATGTTTTAAGTTCTATGTTATATATATATATAATATTATATTTACTGATATACACTAGTTTCACAACTGAATTCAAATGAAAGTTTGACTAATTACAAGCATTATGAATTTCAAAATACATCCGAATAGTTAGAAAGAGAAGTACGCGGTTTCGAATTTATGAAGTCCTTCTTCTGGCTGAGTGTGTTGCTATATACTGCCCTGGCTTTGTTTGTAGTAATTGCGTAAGGCGGGCAAAACGTTGGTGCGAAGCTGTCTCAGTGTATGCTGTAATTGGTACTTCAGCTAGTTGCACGTTTGGTCATACCAGTGTGGCGAATGCAGGATTTGTTTTGGTCCTCGAACAAGTTTTCTGAGAGGTTCGCAATGACTACATCCACGTCACCGCCGGGCGGGAGTTGGGAGAGACCAGTTGCCAGGTTCTGGGCAACTTTGTGAGTAAGGTACTTGTCCACGGGCATAATAATCTTCCTTTTTGAGAGGGCAGGTTTAGGTTCTACTGAGGAGTAGAGAATCGAGTAGTAGGAGGAAAATGATCGGAATGCGGGAAATTAACAACTTCGAACTTCTTGATTGCTTGAGAGCAGGAAGGTGAATACAGCAAAACGTAAACTATCCTACAGCCGTTTACAGAATTGTAAATAAAAGTTGTCGCACCAGTTTCAACCATAGTAACATAAACATTTGCGATGTATAAACCACATTCGACAATTTTAGAGTATAGCTTCTTACCCCTGTCATCTATAGTGCAGTCGCTGGTGCTTCTCTCGTACGGATTTAGGACTAAGTGCACCAATTCTTGCATTTAGGTCGCCCATTACTACTATGTTGTTCCCATCGTTACACAAGTTGGCTACGTTTTCGAACAGTGAAGACAGAACGTCGGAGTAAGTTGGATCCGGCAAAACATACACAAATAAAATAAAAATTAATATTAGGTACAAATAGCAATAGGTAAGAGGGGAGAGATTGCAAGATTACAACGGCTAGGACCGCAAATTAAAATGTGGATATGTGGTGAGTGGTGACTAATGAAATGACTAATTTGATAACGAAGAATTAATTGTTTCCTGTTCATTGGATTGTATATGCAGTTATAAAGCCTATAGCTACTCTATATATGGATTACAAAACGTAAAGCCTCGCACTTGAACTTTAAAAATTAACGCTCAATCCTAACTGCTAATTCGTCCGCTTTCTCCAGCCTACGTTGAATCGACGGAGCATGGAACGTTACTTCCGTTTACGTCGAAGCGTTTTGGCAATAATCACTCTCAATGCGTTAATAGCGCTGATTTTCGGAGCTACTGCTTCCCTTCCGGAAAGTACCGACCACGTAAGACACTATTTTTGCTTTAATATTTTTTTCAAATTAGGCTTTATTAGTCAACGGCTTTCAGTATTGAATACTGTTCTTTACGCCACCACCGGGACTCTTCCTGAGTTAGAAATCACTACTACTACTGTTTCTAATCAAGGGCCAGTGCAACCTGCCTATCTGCCTCTGCCGGACAGTATTTACAGGAAAGCAGGAATTTACCTAACTTAAAATCAATGTTTCTGGAAAGTTCCCGAACCTAACCTAACTTAAAATGAATGGTTTTCGGAGTTTCCGAACCTAACCAAACTGAACCTCAATGTTTCCGAAAGTTTCCGAACGTAACCTAACTTAAACTCCATGTTTCCGGAAATTTTCCGCACCTAACTTAAACTCAATGTTTCTGGAAAGTTTCCGAACCTAACTTAACTTAAACTCAATGTTTCCGGAAAGTTTCCGAACCTAACCTAACTTAAAATCAATGTTTCTGGAAAGTTTCCGAGCCTAACCTAACTTAAAATCAATGTTTCCGGAAAGTTTCCGAGCCTAACCTAACTTAAAAGCCAAACCTTCCGAGCTCTATTGCCTTAGTGAATTTGGACTCAGAGGCGCTGACCCGCGCGAACGTGATTGGCTGGGCTAAGCCCTTAACACAGGCCCCTGCCTCCATGCAGCCGACCCCTCACAGACCGCATGGTTCTTTGCTGGCCAGTGCGCTAGCGCATTCTTCTATTCCTGGGCCCTATCACAGCCACACGATCCCATGCTGTCGACCCCTTTGCAAACAGTCTCGAGTTCAATTCCTACCAGGTTTAAATTGGTTTTCGCGAAAAGTCAACTTTTGTTTGGGGCGAATAATTTTCACTAAAATTAGGAAAATTTTAAGGTATCGCTTATTTGAATACCCACGAACATACATCCACACATACAGACCAACGAGTTTATGTATATATATACTAATTACTGGGAACAACTTATTCCAGGGATATCCAGTACATCTCCGTCTTGAAGGAAACTCCAGTTCCCTGCTCAACTTCACTGCTCACCATATACCGCCTCCGAGTCGGGCTGGACTGGAAACCATTAGACTCAAAAACGCTTTCCTGGATCCCGCTCTATTCATAAGCTCTCTGTCGGGATGTATCAATCTGAGATCCATTGATCTCCAAGACGTGGCTTGGGACTTGAAAGGATCGCCTCCAGAGGGACAGGTCTATTTACCAGCCCTTGAATCTGCACACTTTAGCCTAAACCCTTTGCAAGGACTTGAATGCTCTAGCACCATCCTGATGTCCTTTGTGTTCTTCCATAAAACGAACGACACAAAGAGGAACAGTATTGACTCCCTAAAAACTGTCAACTTTGAAGTTCACTGTGGGAATGCCGAGGTCAGCCTTAATTACCCTGAGCGACTTAAGGTGCGTTCTGTAAAGGATCCTGGAGTATTCCGCTCATTAGCCGAACGCCAGCTCTGCTTCCAAAGGGTTGACGTCAAATACAGCGCCCTGAACCCACGGAGCCTGATCTTGACCTGTGCCAAGGACCTTACGCTGACGGTCGGAAATAATCTTGAGAACGGGACACTTTCCGAGTTGATTGGGAACTACGTTCTGGGTGAGCACATGACCGTGAGGTCCTATCCTTCAGAATCTCTAGATATCGCCCTGATCCCTTCCAACACATTAAAAAGCATAAAGACCGAAGGTGTGAGCTTCCGCTGGAGCTCCGCCGCCCCAAACCAGCCAGTCCTGCTCCCAAGGCTTCAAAACTTTAGTATGGATAGCGGAGACCTGAGCCTTGACTTACTCCGTCTTCCCCACGACCTGGCCAACTTGGAACTCGTCGATGTCACTATTTATGAGTCCGGCTCCACCGCTCCTGAACTCCTGAGCCGGCTTTCCAAGCTACAGACCCTGACCTACAGACCCGGACCGCCTTATTACAGTGAAGGGGTTGACCTGGCCAAGCTCGGCTCGACCGGAACCCTTACGCTCATGGAGCTTGGGACTCTGAGCTTCCTAAGAGTCTCGGAACCCGTTCCAGTATTCTCTAAGCTGAAAGAGCTCAGCCTGGAGCTTATCCAAACGCTGGAACCTTCCGTGGTCTCAAACTTCAGGAACATGTTTCCCAACCTAAGGAGTCTCACTTTGAGAACGATTGTACTGAGTCCAGCTCTCCTGGCCCAGATCCTGGAGACGCCCGTGGAGGAGCTCCAGTTGAACCCGGACCGGTCTATAGATCCAACTCAGTTTCGAGAGGTCGTGGAGTCCGGCCTGAATCTGAGCCTGTCAGAGACCTGGACCTGGATCGGCACATTTCTTGGGATTGAGCTCAAGAAGTCGGAGAGCGGGGTTTGGGAGGAAGTGGATCATTATCGTGTGAGCGGAGGGACGGGAGTCACCGGCAGGGTCGTTCAAGGGGTTCTTGCGTTCTTGATCGCTCTGTGGTGGTTGGGGATCTTTGGGAACGGCCTCAGTGCCCTTGTTTTGCTCAGGAAGGGAATGAGGAGCTCGACGAGCTCAATTCTGATTGGCCTCACAATCGCCGACAGTTTGCTCCTGCTCACCTACATTATTTATGTACCCATCGTGTTGGGTCCCATTTTCCAGTTCTACACTTTGCCGGATTGGAGCCTTTGGCCGCTTTTGAACACGCACTTGGCTCTGCCCCTCAATAAGACGGGTAGGTTTAAAGAAGACTACGAATTGGTCAAAGACGAGTTATGCGCATGTGCAGGCGTCGCTTCGCTCCGTTCGTATTCGCATCACACGTTTTGGTCCCAAGCTGCTGAAAGCAGGTCTTCCTTTTAGAAAGTTACTTTTTACTTTCAGCGTATACGGGCTCCGTGTACTTAAGCATCTTGATCACAATAGAGCGATACATTGTTGTTGGTTACCCGCTCCGGGCCAAATCCCTTCTTACGGTCAAACGTGGGTCTTGGATAACGGGCGGCGTCCTAATTTTCTCGAGCCTTTTGAACTTGCCTCGCTGGTTTGAGAACATTGGGTGGTCCTATGCCGGGAGCTCAAGGTACTGGAGCGGGTCCGAGCTGCCGACATTACTCCGCTACCCGCTCTACATACGCTACTACCGACGTGGCTTGTGGTCAGCTCTGATGTACGGGATCCCGTTCCCGGTCATCATTGCCCTTAACATTATGATATGGGTTAAAGTGAGTACAACCAATATATACAGTGCGGACAATTAGCTGAGTCCGCTTTTTAATAAAACTTGTCACAAGTTGTAGTAATTTATAATAAATAATTACAATAGACCGGCACTAATGAAGTGCATGGCAATAATGTACATTCAAGTTGCAACCATGTCGCACTTAGCAGTACATGGAATTACCTGGGTGGGCATGGGGGGCTATGCTATAGCATTAGTGAAAGTTGCCTATCAACTTGCCACATTTTTTGCTATAGCGATAAACGGCTCTACTTTTTGTCCACACGTATGTACATTAAATTAATATACTCAGTTCGACGTCACTTAAGCATTATTATTTATAGATACGACACGCCAACGCCTCCCGGCAGGCTCTGACTAGACCCAAAGACGAGACTTCGCTCACAAAAATGCTGACCTGTGTTGTTCTTACGTTTTTGGTATGTAACACGCTGGCGGGAATTGTGTTTTGGTTTGAACATCTGGATATTATAGCGGATACCTCGGTAGGGCCGGATATCTTCGCCTCTCTGCCTCTCATCTTCAACTCATCTGTTAACTTCATTATTTACTGCACCTTGGGCACAAAGTTTAGAAGGGAATTCTTGACCATGGTTTCCGCCTGGTACACTTCCTGTAAATCCTGTATTACGGGAACTCCGAATCCAGCTGAGCCTCGTCGAGGCCCGGCTCCTATTGCTACCAAAACTTCAATGGAAACGGAAATATGATTGGCATTTTCTTCATATACGTCGAGTTTAACAATCTTTTAATAAAAACAGGATCGTAACCCCGGTTTTATATGGCTATCTTTTAACACTACGTCAAAATCCGGACCATAACACCGGTTTATATATGGCTATCTTTTAACAATACGGTGAAATATAAGATGTTACAGTTTTTTTTAAACTCCGGATCATTAATGTCGGTCTTACTAACCAGTTTGAACTGTATATTTCCAGGGTGCATGACTGCATGGGCCATGGGTGCGTTTGTTTAAGTGGAGCTGATGATAATGGTGGTTCATGCCCCGTAGAAATAATTAGAAGGCGTAGTTAGTCCTTCCGCGTTAGCGCGGGCTTGTTTGGTTTTTCTAGGATCAGGCTGGCGCTGGTCGTAGTCTTATGCTTTGTGACATACAGACAGACAGACAAGATTCCCCCATAAGACATTTTGGTACAAGAAACTGCAAATACTCGTAGTATCGTATAAAGCCGTCCCTGTACTCCGCCTTCCCTTCACCGTGAATGAGACGAACTGAGAAGCAAAGTTACAATGAAATTTTAAATTAATTCCAGTGTACATATTATGTATGTATAATACAGCGCATTAAGGCCGAACTATAAGCTTAGAAGAAATTACATACCTTTCTGGACGAATCGAAAATAGTCGTTGAGTAAAAAGTCTCAACTCGTCAATAAAACAGAAATAGAATATTT
Source organism: Hypogastrura burkilli (assembly GCA_034696285.1). Classification (NCBI taxonomy): domain Eukaryota; kingdom Metazoa; phylum Arthropoda; class Collembola; order Poduromorpha; family Hypogastruridae; genus Hypogastrura; species Hypogastrura burkilli. Next base: position 4,421 of record JAQFZY010001774.1, on the reverse strand, counting down.
GTATGACCACCGAAACTAATAGCTCGGAAACCAAGAACAGCCAAAATATTTTACCGCTAGTTCTGGCGTCACCATGAAAAATAAAACCAAAAAATATGAGAATGATGACCATACTCTGGCACAAATGTGGAGGCCGGAATGGAGTCGGGTCAAGTACCAGTCAGGGCCAAACTTTCTCTCAAAGGCCCAGTTAAAGGCTAGGATCGGGTTCCCTAACCTAACCGTCCAAACCACGTTATCCGGAAACAGTTTTAAGACTGAAGCAATTGTACGGAGTCGTCGGATCGCCTTAATATTAAGATCTGAAATCATTTTGGGAACTTGGGATCCGATCTGCTCCCCGCGGTTCGTCTACCCAGCAAATGAATGGCGGAATTACTTGGGAGATTCATATTCTTTTAGATTTTGTGAATATTATTGTATTACAATGGTAATACTGTTTCCGGCACCGTAAATTAGTAACCAAGAGGGCTTGTTGGCCATTTTGGGCCCTGCATTAAATGTTTGAACATCCCGTATCACAGTAATAATTATTAATGTTTATGTCAGAGAGGCGTATAATTGTGTGCTCAGTATACTCTACTTATACTGTTTACTTGGTAAACTTTTTTCTCTCTTAACGATTGAGGAATAAATTCTCATTCAAACTTGAAATATTCACTAAATTATAAATTGAATAGGCATTAAATATTTGAGTCTCTACGCAGCAGCTAACTTACGAACCCAGTAGCGCAGGAGAATGAGGCTACTTCCGTTCAGATATTGATTTTGCCGGTATTACGCATTAAGATCAAGATTAACGAAAAATCATTATAAATTACGAGATGCCGGAACCGATACCAGGAATGAACTAAATCCAATGAAAATCTAGTTTTTAAATGTTATAAATCGTATATCGTGCGTATTACGTATTAATTATAAATAAATAATAAACCGTATACCATGCCTATACGAACAGAAATCGAGTCACATATAGATAGTTTGCTTAATCTTTTTTAAAGAATTATACCAGAATTACTGATGTTACCAAGTCACAATGGTTGTGAAAAAGGATAATTAGGACATTAAGAGGAGTGAGATTAAGTTGGAAATGATAATATCCTGTACAATTGTTGGGCATGTGTCGGCCGTGACAGTAAAGGTCCCGCCAATCTTTGTATAAATAAGTTGACAGGATTTAAGAAAGCTTTTGTCGACTTTGGACAGGATCGGGCCCTTGTTCGAGTTGTCAGCCGTCACTGGGCACATTGAAAAGGTTCCGGAGTTTCGGGTCATTGCGACCAGTTGTGTGTATACAATCACTATGGCAAGGATACCCATACAACCAATGCAGCAGAGCAGAAATGTAAGGAAGAGCCCGACCTCCCCGTGAAGCCGTACTGCAATGAAGCAAGCAAATATGACCAGAAACTCCCCGATAGTTGTTATCACTGGAGCAAGGTACCGGAACAGTTCCACAATGGCAGAGTGGAAAATTTGGTGGGATCTGTACAAGGTCCGAAGTTGTAGTTTGACGTCTTCAGGGCCTTCCGAATTGTTCCTAGCAAGTTTCAAAATGTTTCTTACTACTCTATGTAGTAACTCAAATTGAATACTTTTTGGTTACCTGTACTGAAGCCGTGAGAGGCTTAGAGTCGCTGAGTTCAGGTACAGGACTATCAGGCATAGGAAATCAATCACGAAGAGCCAGTCGATTCCCAATAAGCCTGCAATCAAGGCCCCGGTGATACTATAGATGAGGAGGGAGTAGGCAGCCATGTCAAAATATGACATGAGTCCCCGTAATAAGTCCCTGAGTGGACCCACTTCGGAGACTTCGTATTCTAAGAGCAGCGTCGCTACTGGGCCCGCCAGCACTATATTACAAACTGCGCAGGCAAAGAAGGCCTTGATGATGAGCTCGTAGCCGTCCTCGTACTCCGCCTTCACCTCACCGTGCATCACGCGAACTGAGGATTGGCAATTATAATTAATTAGACTTTTGAAATTAATGGGTTGGAAGGAATAATGAAGAAATTAGGTACGTACCTTTTTGGACCAATCGAAAGTAGTCGTTCAGAAAAAGCCTCCACTCGTAGAAACAAAAGAAATAAAATATTTGAATGACCACCGAAAATAATAGGACGGAAATAAAGAATAACCAAAATACTTTATCGCTAGTTTGCCCGTATCCTTGAGCAAAATAACCCAACCACAGAATAATGGCAATTCGAACACAAATCTGGATCCCGGCATGTAGTCGGGTCAAGAACCAGTCTGGGCCAAATTTCCGCTCAGAACACCAGTTTAGGCTTAGGATGGGGTTCCCTAGCCTAACGGCCGGAACCACATTATGCGGAAAGAGTTTAGAGAGTGAACCAATCCTATGGAGTCGTCGGATCTCTTCAATGTTAGGATCTGAAATCATTTTGGTGACTTGGTGACTCGGGATGCGATCTGCGCTCTGCTACCCGGTCCTCCACCCCAACGAATGAGCGAGAGGGAGCCATATTTCTTTTAGGCATATTAATGGGGAATAATGTATTAAAATTCTAATACTAACTAACTTATACTACGTAAATGATAAACCAAGGGGCGTGGCTTGTTGGCCTTCCAGTCTCCGGAATAAGCGTTCGAACATCCTAGATATCAGTTATGATATGACTAAGGAACGGGTTTCGACGTAAAAGCATATTCTTATGATATGACTATTGCAAATATTTTGCCAATTTGTCCACGAATTAGGTCAGTACGACCTCATACATATATGCCGTTTTATTTGACATAATTTAGCATATTTTGTACATTTAGGAAATATAGTCTTATTTTGATCTTTTTGCGTTTTTAGTGCATATTTAAGGAAAAACTGCCTTTTTGAAAATTTTGATGGTTTTTTACGCAAAAAATATACTTTCACAACCAAAAATTCAACAAATTTGCGCCTTAGGCGCTGTGTGCTTATTTTAAATATTCAAATACTTAAGTTGTTGAATATATTTATAGTTTTGTGCGCGTAAATGCGTATTTCCACCCGCACGTTTTAAGCTTCCGCGCTTATTTATATTTTTGGCATATCATTTATTTTTAGAACATATTTGATGTTTTAAAAGCATATTTTGCGGTTTTTAAGGACATATTGTCAGTTTTTGAGGGCATATTTTGACTGTTTTTAATAACATCATATTTCAAGGTTTGTAAGGGAACATTAACCCGTTCCTTAGTTATGACTATTATGGTGGTGCTGCAAGGCTCATGCTATCCTGATAAGTTTAGAGTAGTATAGATTTAAGCACTTGTGGAATAAATTTGCATAACTCCACACATTAAATAAATATTTAATTGAATAGGCAATAAATACTTGAGTACAGACACAGTACTTAAGTTCCGAACCCATTAGCTAAGGGTACGAAGGAGGCTATTATGCCCGCCAATTTATTGATTTTGAGCCTATGCCATTAATAATAACTAAGGAGTTCCAGTTTTTAAAACCCATGATTTTCGAATGTCACAGATGGCGCCCTGACAAGAATTTTTAGCAGGCAATTGCGGCTGCGCCGACTCAGACTCAATAGCCTCGGGCTCCAATGCGTCTTGGTCTTGACTCGCAAGCGCTGCCGTGTCTCTAGCCGCTGTAAATGTTTCAAGATACGCTTGATTAAGAATATTTTAATTATTACCTAACACATTGTGAGCTTTTACATAAGGTTATAGATAACTCACAGCGATTCCGTCCGCCAGAACTTGCGCCCATCGCCCGCCGCTTCGCGGAAATGGCTTGAAGGGAAATAAGCACAATGATGAAGGCAACTGTGATCTTCATCGTTGTTTGGTTTTTAGATCTTATGTTGATTTAGACGGAGGTTAAGGTTCTATTCTGAATAGTGAAGTCGTTGTGAGTGATTTAAGTTACAGCTCGCTGCAGTACTTTTATACCAATTTTTAAAACTTTTACCTACGCACACGCCTTAAAATGTTAATGAGGTTCCTGCGTGTTTCTTGGTACAAGCCAGCCAACTCATCAGTATCAGTAACCCTTCTACGTATAATAGTATTCAACTTAGAATAAGGGGCTCTACTACGCTGTAGTAGTATGTATGAATTTGTACAAAAAATTTTTTAGCTAAAATTGTTCAAATTGCATGCTGTTGAATTGGGAGTAAAAAGTTTCCACAATAATGATTTTCATAATAAGAAGGTGATGGCCCTTTCCTAATGTCCATTAGTACGTAGTTTAGTAACCACACACTCGGTAATGTCACCCAAACGAGGTTTTGTTTTTTTCCTGCAGTATAACTTATAGCATCATCAGTAAGGAACGGATTTCGACATAAAAGCATATTCTTATGACGTATGACTATTGCAAATGTTTTGCCAAATGTCCACGAATTCGGTCAGTACGACCTAATATATGCAGTTTTATTTGACATATTTTAGCATATTTT